>BQNB010099061.1:0-20264 GCA_026074375.1 Tanacetum coccineum
CTGAACATTAGTTTTATAGTTGAAAGGTTTACAATAATGCTTAACTGGTATGGGTTCAGTCCAAACTCCAGCGTCAGTCCATGGTTTCTCATAAACCCATGGTATATTCTCGTTCCATTCATAGATCCAATCGTCTTTGTAATCTTTATATGTTTTAAACCCCATAATATCCTTTTTAAGTAAGTCCGGATCTACTTTGAGAAGGTAATTAAATTCATTGAATGCCAAACAAAGAGGTGTATCGTATTCAAAAACATCAGTTTCAATTTTAAAAATTTCGGCAGTTTATTCTTTATCACCCCTATATTCTTCAAGATTAGAAGATTCATTGTCAGATACCTCAATTTCATCACTGCCTATTTTCCAATTATCTCACAAAGCTCCTTTGGTGAATATATCCTTTGTTTTATAGTTTACGAACTTTGTAGCCAACCAGCCTTCAAATCTTGGATTGGTTGGGTCCCATTTTATTAAGGGAGTGCTATTTCCCTCGATGCGAGAAGGCGGGTAGTATTTCCTAAAAAATTTAGCAGTTAACTCGACCCAACAAGTGATTGATTCTTTGGTTCTATCAAACCATCTTTGTGCACCTCCAGCCAATAAGATTGGGAAAACAACAACTCTTAGTTTATCATGATCTACATTGGGTAATTTGATTGGGTCAATAATCTTCAAGTAGTATTCAATATGCTCAGCTGCGTCCTTCCCGTTTGTTCCACTAAAAGCATTGTTGTGCAGATCATCCAAGAATTTCCCTTTCAGTTCATAAGCATTTTTCTCGTTAACTGTAATACTTGTAATCTCGGAATAGTAATCTACTTTGTCATTAGGCGCAAATGTTTCCATACTTGACTTCTTTTCTTTATCTGCCATCACTTCTTCAATCTACTAGCTCTGATAAGAATTTCCTATAACAAGGGTAAAAATATCAGCAGGATTTACTCTGAAGAAGGATAGAAATTTTTTTACCATGAAAATCAAATACGAAAAACTTAGGATTCTAATTCTGTTCCAGATGATCGATACACCGTATCTAATGGAAGTAGATACGCCGTATTAATCAGTTGAATCAATACGCTGTATTGGACAGAAAGTTGGATACGCCGTATTCGATGGTAGTGGATAAGCCGTATCGAGTTATCGACCAGAACAATGTGTTAGTAAAGCAATTAAATTAAACACACGAATTTACAAGCAAACAACGAAACTAACAAATATACAAAATATACATAATATATAAGAATATACACTAATCTAATTAACACTACTCCTAAGGGTTAGATCTAATGTTAAAAACCAAAACATAAAATAAAAATCAAGATTAATTTTCACTCCCCGGCAATGGCGCTAAAAACTTGATGTGTCGTTGTGTGGTGTTTATTTTTAAGATTCAAGTTTTAAATTTATATTTCGCCGACTTAAACAAAAACAACACTTTAACGGGCAGTGTACCCGGTCGGTGGTAGATTCGTAGTAAGTAGGGTGTCAAACACTTAAAGCGAGATTAAATCTCTTAATTTATTTATACTTTGGTTATCTAATCTATGTTAATTCTAATCTAAGTCAAACCCATACTAATTCTATGTTAGTTCTAATCCTAATTCTAACAGGTAAAAGGGGGGTTTCAGCTTGAGAGACTGGCACGGGTTTGGTTGGTGACTACAATCAATTCAAAACACTTTAACCTACGCAAGAAAATTAACAAAAGATAAAAGAGCGGTCGAGCCTTATGATAGAAAACCGTATTAGCCATCATTAATACGATTAGAAGTTGGTTTGTTATTCAGTGCATTGATTACTTATCTCGAAGAGGCATATCATTCTTAGACTTAGGCGGGACTTCATTCCAATACCTAGATACATTATTCTATCACAATTAAAGCATCCTCATAAAGTATCCTTATTACCTGATTATAATCCATCTTAGGGATTACAACAATGGTGATCTTGTTAAACCCTAGCTCATAGAGACTTTACTGACTTACTGCTTAAAGGCAATTTATACTATAGTAGTCTACTTGTCCAACTATCCAATAGAATCAGAACATTACTTGTTGAATTATCTAGATTCACCTACTAGTCAACATGTTCAATAAACTAAAGGCAATATCCAATTAACTAGTTAAGCCCAAAGCGTATCCTAGACACATATTTAGCTGGATAATATTTGTAATCCTATTACTCTAGATATATAAATCACTATATGGAGAGCTATCCCAGCATCTAGATTACTTGGTCCGTGTTACTAGACCCAATTGAATGATAAGTCGCATACAAAAGCATGTAAAAAAGTATTAATTGATAAACATAAACAAGCATGCAACGATAAATTAAGCAATCGAGATATAAACAAAACCAAACATTCAGATCTTCATAATAATGGCTAATACCCGAAGGTATTAGCCTTCAAACATCATAATTAATACAAGAGTAATTGTTTTAGCCAAGGTAAACTAACCGAGTTAACGAATGATACAAAAAACTAAACGATTACAAAAGTATAAGAAATTACACGTTGTCTTCTATGGATTGGAATGCGTTGCAAGGCCTCTTCTGCTCTTTTTCTCCTCTGAAAATTAACTTTTATGGTTTAGGTATCAAAAATATGATTTATCACACTTAAAACTCGTTTTTGAGTTTTGTATTTATAGGGTCTGGAAGTCGGTTCGATACGGCATATCCAAGGGATTGGATACGGCGTATTAGAGTTTCTTGGAGTAGGGACTATGTTTGATATCTTCCAGAATATTCACATACTATATCTTCAATATGGCGTATTGACATCTTCTGGATACGGCGTATTGAGCTTCATTCCTTTGTGGTATTTGGTGAGTGCAAGCACGGATACGCTGTATCTTCCTTGATGGATATGGCATATTGGTTGTCAGAATAGTAAATCTTCAAAAATATCTACATTTGAGCTCCAGAATGCGTGCCTTTTGCTAATATTCACCAACTACTCCATAATTACTGCAATTCTCAAATATAAACGATTAAGTAACAAATCTTTGCAATAATAATGGGTTAAATACATGGGATAAATGATGCTATAAAATAGACGTTATTTGATGTCATCAAATATCCCCCACTTAAATCCTACTTGTCGCAAGTAGCCTTTAGAAGTCAATAAAAATGTATCCCTACGGATATTTTTTGTTAAAGCATTTATTTGATCTATTACAAGTACACAACCAAACACCTCACGAAATAGAAATATGAACACACTGAAATCACTCAACTAATCTATGTGGTAACATGTAACTAATTCACTCAATTGCTCAGTCGTGACGAGTATTATATCATAAGTTTGGCAAGGATACACATCTCTACTGCTAAAGCTAAGGAGTAACAAGTTTATAAAGGTAAATATGGGTTTTTAAGATAAGGCTTAGGGTTGATTACTCTAACTAATCTTTATCGATACCAATATTCCAGGAGGGCGATAAAGACCACACATACACACCTGTAACGACGGGATATACACATGTGACTGCTCACTCCTACCTCGAATAAGCTAAAGAGTAGGAATAGTAGAGTAATATAGGGTATGGATCTTCTAACTTTCACCAATAGTAATAAACCAACAAGGCAGCTGAGACATGTATACATGGTCGTAACGACAGAATAGACATGCACGCTCGATCACATCTTGATTCGCGTAAAACCTATGATTAATGATTACGAAAGGGAATTTAATTGTTGTTAAATAAAAGTTACAAAACAAATAGATTAAGTTTAAAATACAAGTTGCTAGACACTTTTTTCCTGACCGTTACCATGATAAAGACACAACTATTTACAACGTCTTGATCATAGATAAAAACAACAACCTAAGTTGGCATTCCCGTAACGGTCAACTTACCAATCATCCCATACTTTACATACTTTACAAGGTAAGTGGCGATATCTTCCACTTTATACAATACTCTATATCGTCGATTTGTATCAACGAATAATCGATCCTTCTTTGCGATTTCTTTTGTAGTTGGAAACGATTATCTTCAAACTTTCCTTCTCTTTTTTATTGCGATTTTTCTAATTTTTTATATTTTTTTTGCTAACACTATACTAAGAAACTCGGTGTAGTTTCACCATCTTCACGATCATAATAATTCCGGATAATTTCTTCGGTAATTCTTCATTCTTCGGTCGTACCATTGATTGTGATGGTAGTAAAAATACATGAGTTTTAACTATAATATACATTCCCATTTGTGATGTGCAAATGTCTTCCAACTATATCAAAATAGACACAAGACTTGGGAAATACAAACTTTACACTTAATCTAACAGGGTAGGCTAAGGTGTAAAGGTGTAACGAAATAAATAATTGGTGTAGTTCCTAAAGGATTGGCTCTACGGGTTGTTCTAGGGGTATTTTACTCTTAAAATGAGAGTAAACAAAGGGTTTATACGGGGGTTAACTAACCAGTGTAGTTAGTTAATAAGCAACATGTAAAGGCGATTTGGGTGTAATCCTAAAATTTACCAATTTAAACAAGTTACTCTATCTAAATCCATAGTATTCATTATTGTGGTCTCGAATAGATATACCAAGCCAAGTTCTAAAGTCTACTACATTACTGGCACACTCATATTTTGTGGAACTTGGGTAAACATTTGGAAACTGATAGGTTAAATCCTTATAATATCGAACAAGGGTTATTGTGTGAGCGTTATGTATCAAGTAATTTCATAAAAGTATGCTTGAATTTTTTTTAAATTTGAGCATAATTTAAGCATTTTAGTGTGAAAATTAGGCCAAGTAAATATTCTAATTCCATCCCCCCCCCGCCACTTGAATTATACAACGTCCTCGTTGTATATATAAAACATTAAATACGGGAATTAAGAAGAATTAGAATGAGAAACTCCCTTGATATTTGCTCGGTAGATTCTCCATGTTGAGTTTTTTTAGCAAGATTGAGATTTACTTTATTTTAGTTTTTTGATGTGTTAACAGCAGCCTTGTAGTTTCCAACACTCTAACACTTTAAGATCTCCAGATTTGTAAATTCTCCACCAATATTCGTTGATAGTTCTTTCACGAGGTCCTGTATAAAATATAGGAAAAAAACGTGTATTCATATCTTGGTACCTACGGTTAATTTAAACTAAACTAAACAAACTAAATACGGGTCGGTTTTGGTGAATACGCCGTATCATGTGCATGAATACGCCGTATTGCCAGAACTGACAATAATGTTTTTAAAGTGCATAAAAAGTAAAGACTAATAACGTCCAGACAATCAATACGCCATATGGTATGGAGCAGATACGCCGTATTAATGAGTTTTGTTGACGTAGTCAACTTTTAATAAAAATAGTGGATACGCAGTATAGGTTTTAACCTAATACGCCGTATCCGTCCTTGGAGACCAATTTTCCTTAAAATTTAACAAAGTAAAGAAAATGTACCTTGGCCTCTACAACATTAGCGCATAATCACCATCCTTATAATACCACTTAGGGTCGAACATAATACCAAACGGTACATATAAATTCATAGTGAGATAGAATAGCATTCTGTTTGCGTAATAAGTCTAAATCACGATATTTACTTTTAAGTTCATGACAAAACTTCCCGTTCTGAAAGTTTTATTGTTTTTATCGTGACTTGTTTTAAAAAGCATTATTGACCCTTGCGTAATTTCATTACCCCCCGAAGACTGTATTATATCGATCTCATTATCATCGTTATCTTTTTCCGACTTTAAATCATCGGGATGAATAATGTTGAAGGGGAAAGACCATTAAAGTACAAAATATTTTCTTCTTCTTCATCATATTCAGACACTGATGTTTCATCATTTAAATCAAATTCATCGATATGTTGAGGGCTTAAAAATGATTCAGTTAATAAATCTGATTTAGACATTTGGGCATCATTGTAAACAATGGCCGGAAATTCGTTCTCAAAATCATTAAGAAGTCTAAATCATTCAAAACAAAACTGGACGTAGGCTCAGGTGATAAAAGTGAAGGTAAATTGACTTTTTCATTATCATTTTCCGAATCCGTTTTCAAATCATTGGTAGAAATTTTTTTATAAGAAAACGAATATTTGTCAAAAAATTACCGTGTAATCTTCATCGTCGAAATCGTCAAACGAAACTCTAAAGTCAATTTCATCGTTTAAGAGAAACTTACGTTGAGTATTCACAAGAAAGTGTTTTTTCAAATGATACCTCATCATTAAAGACTATAGCTAGGAATTCAGTTTCAACAGATCTGAGGTTGTGAACGTCTTCATCATACCTGATCTTACCATACTTAAAAAACAGGGGGTTTCCAGTATACACTTTACACGTTTCGAGCTTTTTCTTCCTCGAGCCTGATGTATTCTTCCATAGTAATGTTCGGATCGTCCATCCTGAAACAATCTTACTAGAAAAACTTGTTAAATAACCAATACGCTGTATCAAACAAACATAGTAAGAAAACAAGCAGGAATATAAAGTACTCTAAATTACACTAATCTAATTTACACTAATCTAATTTACACTACTCCTAAGGGTTAAATCTAATGTTAAAAACCAAAACATAAAATAAAAATCAAGATTAATTTTCACTCCTCGGCAACGGCGCCAAAAACTTGATGTGTCGTTGTGTGGTGTATATTTTTATGATTCAAGTTTAAGGTTTTAAAATTTATTATTTTTCAGGCTTAACAAAAAAACAACACTTTTAACGGGTTGTTAAGTTTCTAGGTGTACATTGGTCGGTGGTAGATTCGTGGTTAGTTAGGGTGTCAAAACACTTGAAGCGAGGTTAATCTCAAATTTTATTTATTTTCGGATTATCTAATCTAAGTTAATCTTATCTAAGTCAAACCTATGCTAATCCTATGTAAGTTCTAATCCTAATTCTAACATGTAAAAGGGGGGTTTTAGCCTGATGAGTAAGGCTCTATGGGTTTTGGTGGTGACATATAATCAATTCCAAAGACACTTTTAATCCAACGCATAAAGCAAATAACAGAAGATAAAAGAGCGGTCGAGCCTTGTGATAGAAAACTGTATTAGCCATCATTAATCCGATTAGAAGTTGGTTTGTTTATTCAGTGCATGGATTAATATTATCTCGAAGAGGTATATCATTCTTAGGACTTAGGGCGGTGACTTCATCCTAAGGACCTAGACACATTAATTCTATACCAATTAAAGCATCCGTCACTTAATTATCTTATTTGCTGAATTATATATCTATCTTAGGATTAAAGCAAATGGTGATCTTGTTAAACCCTAGCTCATAAAGACTTTACCCATTATGCTTATGGCAATTTATACTCTAGTAGTCCACTTGTCCAACTATCCAATGGAATCAGAACATTATTTGTTGAATTATCTAGATTCACCTACTAGTCAACATGTTCAATAAACCAATGGCAGTTTCCGTTAACTAGTTAAGCCAGAAGCGTATCCTTAGCACGATTTTAGAAGGACAATATTTCTGATCCTATGATTCTAGATGTATGAATCACTATATGGAGAGCTATCCCGACATCTAGATTACTTGGTTCGTATCACTAGATCCAGTTGAATGATAGGTCGCATACAAAAGCACGTTGATGAGGTGTCATTTTATACACTTTTTGGGGGTCGTATAACCCCTTAAATCATGTGTTTATGCCCAAAATAGGTACTTAATCATTCCTTTTCAGGTATTTTGCATTTGGGAAGCATTTGTAGGAAATACACGTGACTTGGGCTCATTTGGAGAAGAAACGGACAAGACTACGGACCTACACCAACATTACTCAAGAATTTCTCTACAGTGGTTGGAGAAGAGGTCACAAATACAACGTGACGCCATCACAACGATGATAAAGACGATGTCATAAGGTTCCACGACGACGTCAGAGCACACGATCCAGCCCATTATCTAGAAATTATTCTCTTTCATGACGGCGTCACGATTAAAACGTGACGTCGTCATAGCGTTTTTCCTATATATACAAACCCGAATTTAGGTAGTGTGTAACTTTAGAATAAAAAGAGGGTACGAACCCTAGTTCGTTTAGCAGCTATTATGGACAATTTTAGGGCCTCAAAACCCTATTCTACTTCCTCCAACTCATGTTTTAATCAAGTAAGGTTTTTTTAATCATTCAATATGTCTATGTGTTGTTTGAATCATCTATGTTCTTGCTTTATTAACATGCTAGGCTAAGCCTCCTATTGTGTTTATTTATGATTGTATGAAACCTAGAATGTAGATCTTAGTGGTGTTGCTTCTTGTGATGGATGTGCATGTTAGGTCTTAGAAAACCAGCTTTTGTCTGCATCGCTGTTGATATGTCTAGGAAAACATAATTGTGTAGAAAGGATACCATCGGGTAACAGTCTTCATACTACCTTACCCCCTAATATGGTTGATCCACTCTTAATATATTTCACATGCACTTAGTATACTCTTAGGGGCCTTGTAATAGTCTTCATACTACCTTACAGGTGCGTTGCTCTAACGGAATACTAAGTAGATGGCGGGTTCGTGTAATTCGTTCATGACTTAGGAAATAATTACACAGATCATCACAAGTGTGACAAGGCAACAACACTAGGAGAAGCAATCTAGGGAGTAATACATGATTAAATAAACATAGTCTTTTATCTTATTGTTATCACCATTAGCGTAGTTGTTATTTAGTTTATTAGCTAAAACCAAACCTCCTTTCAAATATATGATTTTACTGCTTTCTATAAAACATAAAAAAACAAAAATAATCTTCTCTCAACCCCAAGATTTCTGGTTAGGACCGTGATCAAGCTTTTTTTTTCCCAAGCTATTCCTCGACGGTGAAACGGATAACAAACCCCCAAGTCTTGCCTATACTACTACTACACTTGATTAGGTGCTATGCCTAGGAGTTGTAAATCATCGTTGTGAGTCTCGACGAACGCCATCAAGTTTTTGGTTCCGCCGCATGGGGAATAGTTAGGTTTTGATCATAGTTTAGATTAGTTCTACTCGCTTGAATCCTTTCAAGTGAGAATTTAATTCCGCATATTAGCTTTATTGTGGTCTATATTTTCTTTGTGCTATCTGTTTCGTAACCCATTCTCGTTCAATCCACCGATGAGAGACGAGAATCATATTCCGTTTTCTCTAGAGAGACTACTCAAAACCTAGGCCACGTGTGGGATTTAGGAATACCATTGAGCTCCCCGTAGGGAACAACGTAGTACCTCTTCGATCCGACATCATCTGGTTGGTGCAAAACATATGCTCATTCCACGGACTTCGGTCCGAGGATCTAAACCATAACATCAAGGATTTCCTTAAACTTGTGGACTCACTTGACCTTGACGGTGAAAATAGACAAAGAACGCACATACGTTTATTTCAATTTTCCCTACGTGATCAAGCTTGCAATGGCTCTTGAAACGCTTCCAGCATGGATCCATCACCACATGGGAGGATCTTACTACTGTTCCTTGCTCTCTTTGCATAGGAACAGGACCAGCAAAACTCCGCAATGCTAAAGCCTGTGTTCTGACAACATCATGGAGAATCTTTATTCGAAGCATGGACTCGTTTCAAGGACTAACTCCAAAAAGTCCCTCATCATGGCATAGACCTTTGGCTCCAAGTACAAATTTTTTATAACCATGTCAACCCTGTCACAAGACGAACCGTTAACTAATCGGCCGATGGTAAGCTTCATGACCTCAACGCCGAAGAATCCTGGGCATTATTAGAGGACCTCGCCCTCTATGACAATGAAAGTTGGAACTACCCAAAGGATTTTGCTAAGCCGGTCAAGGCAATCGCATTGCCTCAAGATGTCCCGAGTACATCTGACCGCCATCTAATCGAGCTCTAAAATCAAGTCTAACGCTTAATGGAAGCTAGCCACGAGGGCTATAGGAATACGATTGAGCTCCCCGTAGGGAACAACGTAGCACCTCTTCGATCCGACACCATCTGGTTGGTGCAAAACAGATGCTCATTCCACGGACTTCGGTCCAAGGATCCAAACCATAACATCAAGGATTTCCTTAAACTTGTGGACTCACTTGACCTTGACGGTGAAAATAGAGAAAGAACGCACCTGCGTTTATTTCAATTTTCCCTACGCGATCAAGCTAGCAATTGGCTTGAACGCCTTCCAGCAGGATCCATCACCACATGGGAGGATCTTACTACCCGATTCCTTGCTCAATTCTTTGCACTGGGAAGGACCGCAAAACTCCGCAATGATATCCTGATGTTCTAACAACATCATGGAGAATCTTTATTCGAAGCATGGACTTGTTTCAAGGACTAACTCCAAAAAGTCCCTCATCATGGCATAGACCTTTGGCTCCAAGTCCAAATTTTTTATGACCATGTCAATCCTGTCACAAGACGAACCGTTAACCAATCGGCCGGTGGTAAGCTTCATGACCTCAACGCCGAAGAATCCTGGGCATTATTAGAGGACCTCGCCCTCTATGATAATGAAAGTTGGAACTACCCAAAGGATTTTGCTAAGCCGGTCAAGGCAATCGCATTGCCTCAAGATGTCCCGAGTACATCCGACCGCCGTCTAATCGAGCTCTAATATCAAGTCTAACGCTTGATGGAAGCTCCAAACCTAGCCACGAGGGCTATAGGAATACCATTGAGCTCCCCGTAGGGAACAACGTAGTACCTCTTCGATCCAACACCATCTGGTTGATGCAAAATAGATGCTCATTCCATGGACTTCGGTCCGAGGATCCAAACCATAACATCAAGGATTTCCTTAAACTTGTGGACTCACTTGACCTTGACGGTGAAAATACAGAAAGAACGCACCTGCATTTATTTCAATTTTCCCTACGCGATCAAGCTAGAAATTGGCTTGAATGTCTTCCAGCAGGATCCATCACCACATGGGAGGATCTTACTACTCGTCTCCTTGCTTAATTCTTTGCACCGGGAAGGACCGCAAAACTTCGCAATGATATCCTGATGTTCCAACAACAGCATGGAGAATCTCTATTAGAATCATGGACTCGTTTCAATGACTTACTACAAAAAGTCCCTCATCATGGCATCGACCTTTGGCTCCAAGTCTAAATTTTCTATGACCATGTCAATCCCGTCACAAGATGAACCATTGACCAATAGGCCGGTGGTAAGCTTCATGACCGAAACGCTGAAGAATCATGGGCATTGTTAGAGGACCTAGCCCTCTATGACAATGAAAGTTGGAACGACCCAAGGGATTTTGCTAAGCCGGTCAAGGCAATCGCTTTGCCTCAAGATGTCCCGAGTACATCCGACCGTCATCTAATCGAGCTCGAAAATCAAGTCCAATGCTTAGCTCATCTTGCTCTGACACAACCCACTCAAGTGAACAAAATCACTACCTCATGTGAGATCTGCAGTGGTCCCCACGACACTCAGTATTGCATGGAAGATCCCGAACAAGCCTTTGTTGAATAAGCATCCTCGTGTACCGATGAAGCGGGAGGTAAGTGGTATACTTTCAAGCCCGAGCAAAACAATCTTGGTGACACCTATAATCCATCATGGAGAAGTCACCCGAACCTTAGGTGGAGACAACCCCAAAATTCTCAAAATAATTTTTCAAACCCACCTAACCGGTTCCAACCCAACGGTTTAATCCCAAACCTTTACTTCAACAACCGTCCTCAAAGCTTGATCAATCAATCAAATCTTGAAGGATTGGTATCCAATTTCATGGCATCTCAAGACGCTAGACTATCCAAGTTTGAAGCCGATTTCAAACAACAGCAAAGTGAGATGACCAACAAGATTGAAACAGTGTTGAAGGTCATCACCGATCGAATAGCGGGAGCCCTACCTAGAGATACGGTCAAAAACCTAAAACTGAGTGCTTCCCCAGTTTTGTCTGCTCGTTCTTACCCAAATATGGACCCGCAATGCTCAAACCATGTCCAAGGTTCGATCAACACCATCACAATCCATTCTGAGAAACAAAGCGACTCCTATGATGAGAAAGCAAAAGAGAATAAGGAAGAAGAAAAGGACAACTCGGAATATTTCCATGTCAACCCCTCCACACCGCCCGATCCGTCAGTTGCATTCATCATCGAAAAAGTCCCCAAATTCAATTCGTTCTTCGAATCGCTCGGATTGGTTCCTCAATCATCCAACACCGAGATCATTTTCACAAAGGGGGATGATGGAGAAGTCATGTTTATTGAGTTAATTAGAAAGAATGACGACTCTAGCGAAGGAGAACCTGTAGAGGAAGGGAGTATAACAACCGAAGGGGTATGAGCAGAATACTTTGACATATTCCCAACTAGGAGTGAACTCGCATATCACAAGTACCTCATGTGTAGCCCAATCCCTTTGATATTTCTAAGAAACCCCATCATTACATAAGGGTGCCCATCAAACCTCAAGATACCATGCAACATTGGGCATGTGCATGTGGAAAAAGCCTACATTGACCCTAACTCCCCTCTAAACATCATGACCCGAATGATGTATAATTGGATCATGAGGAGAAAACTTGACCCTAGGGAAAACTCGAATAGAGGAGTTAGCAATTTCACAGGAAGGATCAAGGGAATGCATGTCTTCGTAGGAAACTTCACCTATATCGTAGACTTCATGATTGTTGAGGATATTAGTTCAATTATAGACCCTAGGTTGTCACAAGTAGTACTAGGGAAACCTTTTGTGGAAATATCCAACATGACTCACGACCCACCCGAAGGTGTTGTAAGATTCACTAACGGGACCGATGAAGTTGCCTATAAGATGCCCCATATGATAGAATAGTACAACTCACTGTCGGACTTAGAAAAAGAGCACACAAAATCAGTCTACCTTAGGAACGAAGAAGACAAGAGAAGAGGAGTGGAGTATGTAATGAGCAAAATATTAGGATTTTATAAGGAATGCTTAGAGCTTGGACCCGAATATGTGACTGGAATGGACGATGAAGGAGAAGTCACGTAAGGACGTGTGACTTCGAGTCTAGCTACAAGACTCGTAAATAAAGAAAAGCACTTTTTGGGAGGCAACCCAATATTTACTTTTCCCGCATATTAGGAGTGTCTTGTGTACTTAGGATCTACAAAACCTGGAGGTTGAGACACATATACCTCCTCCTCAATTGTGCCATACAGGAAGGCACTCTTCACATCCATTCTTGATAGAACTCATGAATCTCATATAAGGAAGCAAATGCGTAAAAAGACCCAAAGATGCTTCCATCCTTGCACACAGGAGCAAAAACTCATCATAGTCAATCCCTTCCACTTGCCTATGTCCCGGAGCAAACAAACACCCACGCTTTACCTTATTTCTAACCACAACACCTCTTCTTCCTTCTGTATTTCTGAAAAACCATTTTGTTCCAATTGCCTTTATACCTATAAAGCAAATCTACAAGACTCCAAACTTTTTGTGCTTAAATTACAGCAGTTCATCCTGCATAGCATCAACCTAACTTGTATCATCACTGCAGTCAGATAACTTCTGTGATGTTTAATTTGAGACAAGAAACAAGCAAATAAACAATGCTGGAAGTCCTTATGATTATTTCTTCTCTACTTTTGAATATAACTTACAAAAGCATGGGCTTCAGAACTTTTGTGCACTTTGCTCCTTGTTTGAACTGCTGATTTAAGATCTCTAAGAATTTGATTTGAAGGATGAATAGAGTGATCCTTGATGTGAGAATAGGACTAACATTCACAATAGTTTCTAAATTTATGAAGTCAGCCATTGCACCCTCATCATCATAAGATGCATTGGTAAAAATACCATCATTAGAAAGTCAGAAACTATCCTCACGAGCAGGTATTACAGAATCATCTTGTTCAGTATGGTATAACATGAAGATAGTCCACCAAAAAGGACTGACAATACTAAACTGGTTGTGCTAGCAGTAATAACTGTGTTAAGAACTAGCTAGCCTCTAGCTGTCCTATGCATGAGAATAAGCAAATCCTCAGTATCTTGGGCAAAATCCTTTCTAAGAGCTTCAGCTGCATCATTTGCCTCCTTTTCTTATCTTTTAAGCTCATCTAAAAAGGCTTGATCCTCCTTATCTACTGGCTTCTCATTTGTCTTTAAATCAGTATTCTTAATAGGCTTTTCACTTTCATTCTTTGCTTCTGAGCTCTTGACTGTTGAAGTATAAGAAGACCATATTGGCAGTACAAAGTAGTCTTGAGCAGATTCAGCTTCCATTTCAGAATTTCCTGCATCAATCATCTCTATGTTTACCTGCAATATTGGAATAGCTCATTGGACCTGCATTTTTGTATCGCTGATTCACTGTTCTCACAAGGTATGAGGAATTCATTGAATCATTAAAATAAATCAAGAACAAACAGCTAATTTGGTCCTTTCCCTGCAACATTGGTTTAATTTTTCTAAAAGGTTATAAGCATGGTAATCTTCAACACTCTTGTGTATTCCTAAATTGTACACTTAAAAGCCTTGCTATTTAGAAGAATACCTTACTAAAAACCCTCCATTAGATTTCCCATCAAGCTTGCCCAGGGGTCTATGGTATTCAAGATGGTCACATGGCACCCAAACGGTCACTATATTGCTTATGATATGGTATTTTACCATTTATAATTACAAAAGGTGTCGTTATTTTGAGGTTTGTTCATTAAAACCCGATTAAGGACATAACCAGCATGCTAACTGCTCAACCCAAAAAGTGGTTAGAAAAAATAACGCTAGCATAGTTCTAGCATCCGCCCCATGCAATACGGGTCACTGTACTATCTTTCAGCAACTCCATTTATGTTGTGGAGTCTGGCATTACTGTATTCCCTCCTTGATCCCTTTGACCTACATAATTCAATAAAATCCATGTTCTTAAACTCTGATACCATTATCACATCTAATAGTTTTAACTTTTTGATTTAATTGGTTCTCAATTTATCTTATAAAGTCCTTAAGGATTCCACTAGTTTCATCCTTAGTTCTTAAGATAACACCCAACAAAACTTTCTAAAATCATCATTGAAAACAAGCAATAGTCTTATGTGTTAAGCTCCTTACAGATGTAGGTCCAAATAAATCCATATGCAGAAGCTGTAAGGGCTGACTAATAGAGCTCACTGATTTGGCCTTACAGGAGGCCTTGTGTTGCTTTCCTTTCTGACAAGCAACACAAGTGTGGTCATTTTGAAAAATCTTTGAAGGTAAACCTCTTACAAGGTTTCCATTACAATTTTGTTTTAAGTTTTTAAAGTTAACATGACCCAACCTCCTATGCCACATGTTAGATTCATCAACTGTGGCCTTTGCAATCAAACAAGCGTAACCTCACAAGGAACAGATGTTACTCTAGGTTTAAACTGTAAGCAAATGTTTTGTCTATGGACTCTAAGTAATACTTGATTTTCATCAGGTAAAATAAATTTGAAGATAACACAAGACATTTCAGTGTCCTTGAAGAGAACCTGTTTCTTCTTGTCACACAACAATGACACAGAAAAGAGAATTAAAATGCTGTAGATCTTTCACCAAGCACACAACCTGCAAAATCTAACATTCCTATATTGATTTTACCGAAGCCATTAATGGTAACCTTTACTACCTCCAAAGAAACAGGCATCATTAAAGTCTTGATATTCGGCAAGGTAGGACTTGTTTCCAGTCATGTGCCGTCGAAACAATCCACTATCAACAATCCCTTTGTTCTGTAAAGCTCTTTGTGGATAATCATGCACATTAAATAAGAGAGATTAGATTCTCTTAGGGACCCAACCTTTTTTTGGGCTTGGTTCTGCCCTATATAACTTTGAAAGTAACACAATTTTCTAGAATTTGATCCCCCATTGTGATTGTGAGACTTTGTTCCAGTTAATGATTTTGGATTCTCCAATTACAACCTTCTGAGGGCTTAACACAGTTTCCTTTTTCCCCAACATCACTAACTGCTTCATACCTCTCAGCAGTGATTACTTTTGATTTGAAAAAATTATGTTATTAGTGCTGTTGTTCTATTAAAGCGGCTTTAATAGGTGAAAAAGGTTTTATGAAAACTAGTTTTTGGTCTAACATCGATTTACAATAGGTTTTAATAGTATTTAACCTTTTTAAGCATCATTAGTTGGTACAGCCTGACATATAAAATTAATGCTAGTATTTATTTACAGTGTTGAGAACCGCTAAGTTTTAGCAGTAAATTATCTTGAATTCAGCCAGTTCTAGTTAGTACTGCTGCAAGGATACACAATTGTTTTGTGATTCATCTCTTTGCACATAGTCCACACTGGCCATATTATTTTTTGGCCTTTGACCAGACCCTACCCATCTCTTTTGTTCAATTACAGCTTGTTTAGCCATTCTTTTCTCATGGAAATCACAATCTCTAATTCAGAATGTGCTAAAACTACCACATACAAAACATGCCTTTTTGGTAAACCCATATCCCAAACCCAATTTTTAGACTTTAAACCACTACAATCCTTTTTGTCAGGTTTAAGGCTCTTACTACATGTGTTTTGTTCTTTAACAGTTTGCCTAGGAGTTTTTACATGCTTAACAGTATTAATAAAAGCAAAACTAGGCGTTTCTTGTTCTTTTGAGGGTACAGACACATGTTCATCATCACTATTTGATTCATACTCCTCAATGACAGGAGCATCAACTTTAGTTTGACTTACTACTTTGTTTTCATTGACAACTGGTTTAGGCATAGATTCATGTGTTTCTTCACTAGAATTGGATTCACAAGAATTAAAGTCACTGCTCCTAGCATCAGATTCACTAGGTTTAGATTGCTTTAGACCATAGGTAAATTGTGAGTCATCTATTTCTTTATAAGGTCCAGAAGGGATGTAGATCCTTGTCATTGGAGGGGGAACTGCATGCATCCCCTCTACATATCTATCATTCACAAGACTATCTTCTATATCACTCATCCTACTGACAAAAACACTTTGAAAAACTTCATTTTTATAACTTAAAACACCTTTATTATTTGATCGCCATAGCAACCCAGCTTTGTCCTTAACCAGCCCATCAGACTATGTAGCAAAATATTAAGGATTTTAAAAAAAGTAGTTGCCATTTTTTGTTGTAGGGCGGTACCTTAGCTTTTAATTCTTGGATTTTCTTATTCAACTTCTGCTAATAGTTTCTATGGTATGTTGTACAACAGTATATTAATTCAAAAACAATTTTCCATAAACTAATCTTTCCTCATACCAAAATAGAGACATTTGTTGAGGAGCGCAATGTGACTTGTGCTTCTACTTTCTTATAAAGCTTGAGTATATGCCCTGTAGTTTCTATACGATGCCTCACCAAGTTGGTTCCCGTTTGTTTCATCCATATATTTTTTAAGTTTATGGAATTAGGGGAAAAGGATTCTGACCTTTATTTTGAATAGGAAGTTACTCGTCTGTTCGAGCCTGAACTCTGAGAAATCCATTCAAAGCATAGTTCTCGTGCTCATCTCCAGAGTGACCTGGTCCAATCAACACCCTCTCCAAGGTAATTAAATTCATTGAATGCCAAGCAGAGAGGTGTCTCGTAGTCAAAAACATTAGTTTCTATCTTAAAAATTTTGGCGATTTCTTCCTTATTACTATAGTAATCTTCAAGATCAAAAGATTTATCATCAGATACCTCAACTTCATCACCACCCAATAATCCCATAAAGCTCATTTGGTGAATATATCCATCGTTTTATAGTTTACGAACTTTGTAGCCAGCCATACTTCTAATCTTGGATTAGTTGGGTCCCATCTTATTACGGGAGTGTTATTTCCCTCGATGTGAGAAGGCGGGTAGTATTTTCCAAATTTTTTTGCAGTTAAGTCGACCCAACAAGTGATTGATTCTTTGGTTCTATCAAACCATCTTCGTTCACCTCCAGCCAATGAGATTGGGAAAACAACAATTCTCAGTTTATCATGATCTACATTCGGTAATTTGATTAGGTCAATAATTTTTAGGTAGTATTTAATATGTTCAGCTGCGTCTTTCCTGTTTGTTCCACTAAAAGCATGGTTGTGCAGATCATCCAAGAATTTTCCTTTCAGCTCATAAGCATTTTTCCCGTTAACTGTAATACTTGTAATCCCGAAATAGTAATCTGCTTTATCATTAGGCGCAAATGTTTCTAAACTTGACTTCTTTCCCTTGTCTACCATAACTTTCTTCAATCGACTAGCTCTGATAAGTATGTCCTGTAACAAGGGTAAAAATATCAGCAGGATTTACTCTGAAGAAAGATAGAAAATTTTTTAGCACGAAAATCAAATATGAAAACTAAGGTTCTGTTTCTGTTCCAGTTGATCGATACGCCGTATCCAATAGAAGTTAATACGCTATATTAATCGATTGAATGAATACGCTATATTGGACAGAAAGTTGGATATGCCGTATCCGATGGAAGCGGATACGCCGTATCGAGTTATCCACCAAAACAGTGTATTAGGAAAACAATTAAATTAAACACACAAATATACAAGCAAACAATTAAACTAACAAATATACAAAATATACAAAATATACAAGAATATAACTAATCTAAATAACACTACTCCTAAGGGTTAGATCTAATCTGAAAAACCAAAACATAAAATAAAAATCAAGATTAATTTTCACTCCCCGACAACGGCGCCAAAAAACTTGATGTGTCATTGTGTGGTCTATATTTTTATGATTCAAGTTTTAAATTTATATTTTGCCGACTTAACCAAAAATAACACTTTAACGGGCCGTGTGCCCGGTCGGGGGTAGATTTGTGGTAAGTAGGGTGTCGAACACTTAAAGCGAGGTTAAATCTCTCAATTTATTTATATTTTGGTTATCTAATCTAAGTCAAATCTAATCTAAGTCAAACCTATGCTAATCTTATGTTAGTTCTAATCCTAATTCTAACAGGTAAAAGGAGGGTTTCAGCCTGAGAGACTAGCATGAGTTTGGTTGGTCATTACAATCAATTCAAGACACTTTAACCCATGCAAGCAAATTAACAGAAGATAAAAGAGCGGTCAAGCCTTATGATAGAAAACTGTATTAGCCATCATTAATTCGATTAGAAGTTAGTTTGTTTATTCAGTGCAATGGTTACTTATCTAGATGAGGCATATCATTCTTAGACTTAGGCGGGACTTCATCCTAAGACCTAGACACATTAATTCTGTCACAATTAAAGCATCCGCATAAAACATCTTTATATATTGATTATAATTCGTCTAGAGGACGACACCGTGTATGTCGTACGAACCCTAGCTCATAAAGACTTTACCCACTTACTGCTTAACGGTAATTTGTGTTAGGTGGTAGTCCAAAATCCAAACTATACCAATGATCAAAACTTATTAGTTAGTACTAAGCCACTACCTTCTACGGTACAACCAGTTTAATCAGGCAAGCAGGACGTTATTAGTGATCCTATTTATTCTACCTATACGCATTACTATATGGAGAGCTATCCCGGACTCTTAGCCTACGCCCAAAGAACATCGAAGTTACAGCGCTTCAAATATGTAGAACTAGACCAAGTTGAATGATAGGTCGCATACTTAAGCACGTAAACAAATATCATGTGATAAACATAATCAATAAATCAATGATAAATTAAGAAATCGAGATATAAACAAAACCAAACATTCATAATAATGGCTAATACCCGAAGGTATTAGCCTTCAAACATCATAATTAATACAAGAGTAATTGTTTAGACAAGGTAAACTAACCGAGTTAACGAATGACACCAAAAACTAAACGATTACAAAAGTATTAGAAATTACACGTTGTCTCCTATGGATTGGAATGCGTTGCAAGACATGTTCTGCTCTTTTTCTCCTCTGAAAATCGACTTTTGTGGTTTAGGTATCGAGAATATGATTTAGCACACTTAAAACTCTTTGTTGGGAATTCACTTTTACGTGACGACATTACAGAATTACCATAGTTTATCATAGTCTCATACGCGAGGACTAGAATAGGCAACTATGTATAGTTTAGAGGCGTATGGGCTATATATACCCCTCTATGGCTTCCATAGAGGGGTTGAGTCATTATTTTGGTGTAGAGTCATTTGTATCCTTTATTCATTTTCCATCTAAAATCAAAACTCTATTTTCCATCACTACTTTCTCTCTCTAGAAATGGCTATCATGTGGTTTAACTCACCTAGACCACCGGATCATAGTTTTCGTGAATCTACAATTGGAAACTTGAAAGTCTATGAAGAGGTAATAAATAAAGACTTCGAAACGGTCCAAGGCAAGAAAGAACAAAGTAGATCTCTTGCATTAAAGGTGAAAAAGGAAGTAAGTGATGAAGATAGCTCAAGCTCTGAT
>BQNB010099063.1:1606-25016 GCA_026074375.1 Tanacetum coccineum
TTTATACTTGTTTACGTGCTTTTGTATGCGACCTATCATTCAACTGGATTTAGTTATACGGATCAAGTAATCTAGATGCCGGGATGGCTCTCCATATGGTGATTTATACATCTAGACCAATAGGATCACGAATAATAACCTATCTTTGCCTTTAGATTGTGAGCTTAGTTGGATCGGCAGGTGACCCTTGGGATCAACGAGTACGTTCTTAATTAATTGGTAAGGACTTGGTTAGTGGACTACTAGTGTATGAATTGTCTTTAAGCAGTAAGGGGTAAAGTCTATATGAGCTAAGGTTTAACAAGATCCCCATTGCTTTAATCCCTAAGATAGATTATAATCAGCAAATAAAGATGCATTATGCGGATATGTTTAATTGTGACAATATTCTTCGTATCTAGGTCTTAGGAAGAAATACTGCCTAAGTCTTAAGAATGATATACCGCCTCAAGATAAGTAATCATTGCACCAAATAAACAAACCAACGTTCTAATTGGATTAATAATGGTTAAAACATTTTTCTTATATTTGGCTAGACCGCTCTTTTATCTTCTGTTAATTTACTTGTGTGTGTTTTAGTGTCTTAAGTTGATTTTAGTCACCACAAAACCCGTGCCAATCTCTCAGGCTGAAAACCCCCTTATCCGTTAGATTTAGGATTAACATAGGTTTAGCATAGGTTTAACATAGAATAGAATTAACTTAGTTTAGATAACCAAAATATTAGTAAATTGAAAGATTGTTTCTCGCTCTTAGTGATCGACACCCTACTTACCACGAAACTCCCATCTGACCGGGTACACTGCCCGTTAAAGTGTTGTTTTTGGTAAAGTTGGCAAAATATAAATTTAAAACTTGAAACATAAATTACAACCACACAATGACACATTAAGTTTTTTGGCACCGCTGCCGGGGATTGAAAAATTTAATCTTGATTTTTATTTGATATATTGGTTTTTAACCCTTATGATTATTGTAGTTTAGAATAGTTAATAATTCTGTATTATTGTTTGTTTGCTTATTGTGTTTGTGTAATACGGCGTATTCAGTTTACTAAATACGACGTATAAGTTATTTGACGGTTTTCTTTTCTAGCAAGTTTATTACAAGATGGACAACCCAAACATTACTACGAAAGAATACATCAGGCTCGAAGAAGAAAAAGCTCGTCGGCATGGCAAGGTGTATAACTGGGAAACTGCTACGTATGGTAAGATCTGGTATGATGAAGACGTTCACGACCTCAGATATGTTGAAACTGAATTCCTAGCTATAACCTTCAATGATAAGTTGACATCTGAAGAAGCACTCTCGTGTGAACCCACGGTAAGTCCTCTTAACGACAATGAAATTGACTTTAGAATATCGTTTGACGAATCCAACGATGAAGATTACACGGTGATTTTTGACAAAAAAATTGTTTTCTTATAAAATAATTTCTGTCGATAATTTGAAAATGGTTTCAGAAAATGATAATGATAAAGTCAATATGCCTTCGTTTCCACCACCCGAGCCTAAGGTCAGTTATTTTGATGATTTAGACTTCCTTAAAGATTTTGATAATGAATTCCCAACCATTATTTATAATGATGCTCTAATGTCTAAATCAGATTTCTCTACTGAACCTGTTGAAATTTCTCATCGTATCGATGAATTTAATTTGAAAACTGAAACAACATTGCCCGAACATGATGAAAAGGAACAAAACATTTTGTACTTTAATGATTTGTTTCCTTTTAACATAATTTATCCTGATGATCTAAAGTTGGAAAAGGACAATGATGATGAAATCGATATAATAAAGTCTTCAGGGGGTAATGAAATAAACATCAACACACAAGGGTCAAATAACCCTCTAGAAATAAGTCACGATAAAATCAGTAAAATTTTTGATGTGAAAAGTTTTATCATGAAACTAGATGTTAACATCGTGACATGGGATTATCTTAAAAACGGGATGCTACTGAATCTCTTTAAGAATTTATATGTATCGTTTGGCATCCCGTTCGAACCTAAGCAGTTTTATAAGGATGGTGTTTAATCAGGGAAGTTGCGGAGGCCAAGGTACGTTTTCTTTTATATGAATTAGGAAAATTGGTCTCCAAGAATGGATACGACGTATTCGGTAAATACCTATACATCGTATCCACTGTATTTAGCTTGAGTTGACTAGGTCAACCATTTCATTCAATACACCGTATTGAATGAACTTCTATATGGCGTATCCAGTTTGGGTACAAAAGCCCAACTGATACGCTAGATTAAGATTTACACACACTTTTTACTCTCTAAAAAAATACTTTTAACTGCGCAATTCTTGGAAATCATTTTTCTTGTCTCGTAATCATTCTCATCTCTATTGTAATCATATGGTAATGTGTTCTTCCCTTTGCCCTTGGGTTTTTGATTTTTGAATTGAGTTAGAATTACGGTTAGGGTTTAGATTTTAGTTTTGAGAGTGTGTTCTGAATACGCCTAACCTTAGACCCCTCTTTCCCCAATGAATATGTAAAAGACTTTAAGAATTGGCAGTGGGTCAAACGGGTAGATATGGGAATCCCCTTTTCATTTTTAAACTGCAGAGCAATACGGCGTATCCACTCAAATAGATACGACGTATTAACTTAATTCACCCAAAATTTTCAAACACCAATACGACATATTCAGCAACTCGAATACGGCATATTGATCAGCTGGAGATCATGCATTTTAAATCTTATACGCCATATTGATTTATATCTATACAGCGTATTGACAACAGACCTCCTAATACTCCGTATCCATTCCCTATACGGAGTATTCAAATAAAACAGAATACGGCGTATCCATATCAGAATACACTATATCTGCCATTAGAACAGAATGACAGACCTTTATAATCTTTGTACTGATTTTGTTAAATTTAAAGATAGGGCTCTTCCACCTAGAGATTAGAGGCATCAGTATCTTAGGTTTGAGGGATAGTACACTGATGCTAATATCATGGATTTTAAGATAAGGTTGGGTAAGATATACAGGAGAGAGGTACATAGGGTTTATGTTTTCGATTTTAGGGGATTGAGTGATCTGATGGCTGAGGGGTTGATCGGTAGGATGCTGATGGTGCACAAGGATGCTTAGGGACAAAGTGTATTTACTAGTAGAGTTTGGAGGCAGCTGTTTGAGATTTAAGACCCATTGGTGCATGAGCTCATTTTGGAGTTCTTTAGTACTTTCAGATTTGGAGAAGTTGTGGTTGATCTTGATACGGCTGGAGCATTACAGTTTTACTTAGGAGAGGTTAGGCACCGCATGAGTTGGAGGAAGTTTATTTTAGCCTTGGGATTACATATAACAAAGGAGATGGAGACTGATGGGTTTGGTTTATACTAGGTAGAGAGTGGTAGGCAGATCTCCAACAAGGGTAATCTAAGCACTTATTAGAGAGAGATTAATTCTAAGGGAGATTTTCTAAGTACACCCCCTTCTTATACTCTTATAAGGGATCTGATGCTGAGATTATGCCATAGGCTCATCGCATGTAGCATTGCTGGGAGTAGCCAGGCACCTGAGAAGGTGACCGTGACTGATTTGTTTTATCTGAGAGGGATGGATGTTGGCTCAGTCAACTTCCCTTATCTGTTGGCTAGGTAATTGAGGTTGTTCACTTCAGGGGTGAAGCTGGGGGCCTATGATATCTGTTGGACAATTTGTTGTTGTCTAGTCTGAGCATTTTGGATGCTTATGAGGAGAGACTCTGGGGAATAACCGATGATTTGCGAGACCCTCTAGTAATTGATTTGGTTAGTTGGAGAGAGGCGTTGATTTGTGAGGAGCTTGATGATACGTGGGCTTGGGTAGCCCCGACACCAAAGAGGCAGCTAGATGTTGCGGCTTAGTTACCCTAAGGCGTTGGGATGTCCTTGCAGTTGATGAGGTTGCTCGGGATGATGATCCAACAACCTATGCAGGCTCCTCAGTACCACATTCTGCCCCCCAGGAATATGTCACAAGGATCGAGAAGGCTCGAGGAGGTGGTTCATGAGTGACGGCGAAGCATTGTGGGACTTACGTGGAGATGTGGAAAGATAATCAAGCTGATTTGAGTAGCGTTAGCTACTGGTATGGTCAGTTCGCATGACTCAGCTTATGTGCTAGTGGTCGCAACCTACTAGGCCTTGCCAACACTCTCGTAGGTTCGGGGTAGTTGCGGTTTCACTATCAGTAGACGCACCAGTGCGCAGAGGAACGACGATACCTTCACCTCTTACATCCCAGAGGGGGTACGTGCGCAGCAAGACCCATGATCCTTCTTTATCTCTATCTTTTGTTTCATATCGTTTGTACATTATATGTCATGATGTATCTTACTTATACACATGTTGATATTTACTTATGTATATTATGATATGATGGCTTTTGACTTATTTGTGAATGATAGAATCAAGACTGGCAGTAAGTTTAGCACCATACAATGAGGTACGAATCCAAGCACCACGTCTAAGGTTGCAAAAATCATAGAATTTTTTTTTTTTTCATTAGACCGGCGCGGTATTCGAACACACCTTGTAGCTTGTAATCGGTCAAGGCGGGATTAATCGACGATTAATCGGATTGGCATTTTTGGCAAAATTTGGGTATTTTCGGCAAGTTTTGTGTATTTCCGTTGAGTTTTAGATATTATTGGCAAGTCTTTTTCTAAAAAATAACTTGTAATAGATTTAAACAGTTAATATAAGTGATCAAAACAAGTTTACGATGAGTTTTAGGTACTTTCGGCAAGATAAGAAGGTTTCCGACAAGTTTGACCACCGTTGATCGCCATTAACCATAATTGACCTATTTGTTTGACCCTGTTACATTAATCGGCAAGGTTGGTGGCGTTGTAGCATCTAATTGGCGATTAATCGGCCTTGTAGACCTTGTTTTGCAACACTAACCACGTCTGAATTAAAAGTAAAAGTGAGAGGTTTTTGAGGAAGAAGAAAGTTGAAGAGGAAAAGTGTTGAACCAAGTGATGGAAGCTGAAGATAAAGTCTAACTTAAAGAGTAGCTGAAAGAAAAGTGCTTCCCAGGATACAACCCGGATTGTTATTTAATTTTATCGAGTTTGTCTTTCCAGACATCAATACGGCGTATCCGCTCCATACCATACGGCGTATTAAATGTCTGGACGTTATCAGTCCTTTATTTTTATGCACTTTTAAACATTATTGTCAGTTCTGTCTATACGGCGTATTCATGTACATGATACGGCGTATTCGGTAGACTGAACCGTATAGATACTTTTTACAGGTTTCTTTATACGACGTATTCCAGTTTATGGATACGGCATATTGGTCTCCTGTATAGTTTGTTTAGTTTATTTATAATTAACCGTAGGTACCGAGATAGGATTTTGCTTGTTTTTCCTATATTTTGCATAGGACCTCACTGCAAAGAAATCGACAATGTTGGTGAAGTATCGATCATCTGGAATCCTGTGTGTTGTAGTCATGCTGGTATCCAGACGCATTTACAACACACATCCTTGCTTATAAACTCAACTTAGAGAATCTACTAAGCAAAATATTAGGGGAGTTTCTCATTTTAATTCTTTTAATTCCCTTTTTTAATGTTTTATCTATACAACGAGGACGTTGTATAATTCAAGTGGGGGAATGGGAATTAGAATGCATACTTGTCTTATATTTCACACTAAAATGCTTAAATTATGCTCAAATTTTAAAAAAATTAAAGCATACTTTTGTGAAATTGCTTGTTACATAACCCGCACACAATAACCCTTATTAGACATTTTAAGGATTTAACCTTATCCGTTTCCAAATGTTAACCTAAATTCCACAAAAATATGAGTGTCCTGGTGATGTTGTAGACTTTAAAACTTGGCTTGGTATATCTATTCGAGATCACAGTGATGAGTATTATGGATTTAGATGAAGTAACTTGTTTAAATTGGTAAATTTCTAGGATTACAACCAAAAAGCCTATACATGTTGTTTTATTAACTAACTACACTGGTTAGTTAAATCTAGTATAAACTCTTTGTTTACTCTCATTTTAAGAGTAAGAACCCCTAGAAAAACATGTAGAGCCAATCCTTTAGGAATAACACCAACTGTTTGTTTTGTTACACCTTTACACCTTAGCCTACCCTGTTAGATTAAGTCCATTTATCAGTTGCTAGTTGCTTAAAGTGTAAAGTATGTATTTCCCGAGTCTTGTGTCATTTTCTATCTTTGGTACGGTTTGGAAGAAATTTGCACATTACAAATAGGAATGTATAAAGTAGTCGAAACTCATGTATTTTTACCACCATCACAATTATTGGTACGTCCGAAGAATGAAGAATCATGGAGAAAATTATTCGGAGTTATTATGATCGTGAAGATGGTGAAATTACACAAAGATTCATAGTTAGTATACAAAAACGAAAAAATTAGAAAAATTGCAACAAAAAAAGAGGAGGAAAGTTTGAAGATAATCGTTTCGCAAAAAGCTTAAATGAAAGAATAATATAAAGGATCGATTATTCGTTGATACGTCTTATAAGTCAACGATATAAAGTTTTGTATAAAGTGGTAGATATAGTCACTTGTCTTATAAAAGTATGTAAAGTATGTGATGAATGGGTAGTTGACCATTACGGGAACGCCAACTTAGGTTGTTGTTTTTGATCAATGATCAAAACGTTTGTGTATATAATTATGTCTTTATCATGGTAACGGTCGGGAAAAGTGTCTAGCAACTTGTGCCTTATTTGTTTTGTACTTAGTCTATTTGTTTCGTAAATTTTTATTTAACAACAATTTATTTCCCTTTCCTAATCATTAACCTTGGGTTTTACTCGAATGAGGATGTGATCGAGTCATGCATGTCTATTCTGTCGTTACGGCTATGTATGCGTGATTCAGCTGCCTTGTTGGTTTATTACGGATTGTGCACATACGAGCACGATCAGGCTTCGAAGAGATCGAAGAGTTCTTGCGATGGTTACTGGGTTGCCAAGTCTTAGATAACCTGTGTCAACACAAATGGAAACACTATGTTAAGTGAAGCGCAGGGGGTGTCCCTGCGAATCACCTCCGACGTAAGAGTAAGTATGTTTTTTGTAAAGTAAAGTAAGGTAAAATAAGTGTGTATGAAAAATTGTTGGTTATATATGGAGACCTAACCATTTATTTATAGGTGTGAAAATAAGATGGACAAGGCCTAGCACAAAAACCAGTGAATGTAGGGGTGTCCCACGATTTAAGGGGTGATTGCAGGAACTGTGTACCACGATCTCTACCTTGGCGGGAAAGCCTTGGCAGAGAGGGAGAATGTGGGTTTTGACTTAGCCATACCTTTGCCCTAGTTTCGTCGAAGACCTCCCGCGAAGGGTGTAAGCCTTCGCGTGGCGGATTCCTAAACTTGTAATCATCCCAAAGATGATTTTACGCCACTCGAAACTATTCTAAGATCTTATAATTTATTTAGGGAGAAGATCCCATTCAAGCTCGAAGGGGAGACCTTCAAGCCAGGGAGGGGGGTACATCATTAAGCCTCCCAGTCGAATGTAATGTATGCATCTATGAATGCACTGCATTTGACTCAATCAGCAAATCACTCGAAGGCCATATGAAACATCCAAGCACATGTAATTCATGCATTAAATGACAAGTCCACTTGTCATGGAGTTAGTTGAGTCTTTAATAAAGATTACTCAATAGTCTTCCTGGGTAATCAGGAATGTCTTGTCATAATTTTCCTTCTAATTTGAAATCCGGATAACTCCTGATGTGTGACACGTTGACGGTCGTGAAGGTATTGTGAGATACTTATAAATATTTTGCCATAAACCTTTCTTTTCTTTTTTCGTCATCGTCTTTCTTTCTACTTTCTTTGACCTGTTGTGCATCTATCTCTGAGGTAAGATAATCACCATCCTTTTTTAACTATGAGCATAAAGGACTCCATAACCACTCAAACTTGTGAACTTTCACAAGAAGAGTTTAATGATTTTCTCGCCCTTTACCCTGTTCCTTCTGAATATCATGTTATTCTTCCCAAATCTAATCAGACCATTTTTATGCTCCTCCTGGATATGTCGGGTTGTACACCCATTCATTATCTCTTGCAAATCTTAGGCTTCCTCTTACTAAGTTCTTCTGTGAAGTTCTTGAATATTTTCAGGTTCATATATCAAGACTCAATCCTTTTGGCTGTGCCAAGCTCACTACTTTTGTTGTCATGTGTAAAGCTTATAGTTGTGAGCCCTCTGTCGACCTCTTTTAAAGGTTCTTTAATGACGTTTGCTAAAAGGTCTAAAAAACATATTCTAAATCTGCTTCCTAAAGTTATTACCCGCATCAAAGGTTGGCACGAATGGTTTTCCTATATTTAAGACTCCATCATCCTTGCCAAGTATCTACAACTTTTGTCTGAGCAAAACAAACTTGATTTGAAATCTTTCAAAGATAAACTTCCTTTTAATATTAAAGAGAATCCCATGTTCCAACGTCTTAGTCGATATCCCACAAGTGTTCGTGTGTTTCCTGATCCTATCATTTTCTTGGCTGGCCTCAAACGTTCATGGGAACATGGTCAGCAACGACCCACGATCATGGCGGGCGGAAGGGGTATTTATCTTTCTTGCTTCTTTCTTCATTTTACTTTTTCACTGATATATGATTTACTTTCTCTTTCTGCAGATGTGGCTTTTAGGAACTTCATCTACACCGAAGACGATGAGGACCTAGCATTTTTTCCCATGGAGCCTTCTCCGGGCTTTGGTACTAGTTCCCCATCTGTTTCAATAAACACGGAGCCTCTAAAAGCCAATGAAGAGCCCGAGATTCATCCTGCAGAGGTTACAATGGATTTTGGGGGAAGCCCGAAGCCTGAGCTGTTTGTCGTTCATCCTGGGAGTGTAGCTGCTCGGATAAAAGATAGGTAGTGTAAAACTAGAGGAGGGTCATCAAGGCATCCTGTTAAAAGGAAGCTTGCTTCTGGATCTTCCACCTACCGTGCTACTTGTGCCAATACTTCTTCCTCGAAGGATGATGCTCCCTTCCTGACAGTTTCTAATGATGACAAGGGTATACTTTCATTTTTTTTCTTGCCCCCTATTGTCTTTGCCTCATGGGTTCATTAACATGCTTATTATTTTCTATTTTCTCTCTCTTTTTTAGGTCTTTCTGATGTCTTTAAGCTTAAGGATGCTACTGTCTGTCACCTCAAGATATCTGCTATTACTCCTCCAGCTTGGAAGAATCATCTGGATAACCTTATGGATTTAGAGTTGCTAGATCTTCATGACCGTTGTTATGCGAGACACGCTGTAGTTGATAATTCTGTAAACAAGAGGTCTTGTGAGTTATTGCAGGTGATTGAGAAGCTTAGGGGCGAGTGTGATGTTATGAGGAGCAGGGAAAGGGCTAGGGAAGAGGAGTGTAAGGGGATGCGGGTTAAATGTGAGGCTGCTATGACTGAGTTTGAGAAGAACCCCATTATGGTAGCTCTTCGAGAAAAGATATTTGTTCTTTCTGTTGAAGTCAAGGAGCATAAGTTAAATCTTGACAGGATGACGTTGGAGAGCTAAAAGTAGGCAGGCTACCAACAAAACCTTTCGAATTTAGAGTCGAAGGTTACTTCTCTTGAGGCCAAAAAGGCAAGGTTGGAGGCCGTTGAAGTGTCCCTCCGGAAGGAGGATGAGGAGCTTAAACAAGATAGGAGAGAGGTGGTATCAAAGGTTGTTCCTTATGATGCGATGGAACTTATTCATAGTGATGCCATGGGTAGCCTTATTGCTAAGCTTGTGTCCTCTGCTATCGTATATGGAAGATGTAGGGCTTTCAAGCAGGTTGCTGATATGAAGGAGCCTTTCGACTTATCAAAGGTGAAGGGTTATCGCTCTTCTTACAAGAAGGATTGATGACATCAAATAATGTCTATTTTATAAAATCATTTATCCTACGATATTAACCCATTTTGTATAGTTATTGCAAAGAATTGTTACTTAATCGTTTATATTTGAGAATTGCAGTAATTATGGAGTAATTGGTGAAAGATAGCAAAAGGCGCGCATTCTGGAGCTTAAATGAAGATATTTTGAAGATTACTATTCTGAAGACCAATACCCCATATCCATTAAAGAAGATACGGCGTATTCGTGCTTGCACTCACCAAAGACCACACAAGAATGAAGCTCAATACGCCGTATCCAGAGGACTCAATACGCTGTATTCAAGATATGGAATCAATTTAATATTCTGGAAGATATCAAACATGGTCCCTACTCCAAGAAATCCCCAATACACCTTATCCAATTCATGGATACACCGTATCCAACCGACTTCCAGACCTTATAAATAGAAAACTCAAAAACGAATTTTAAGTGCGCTAAATCATATTCTCGATACCTAAACCACAAAAGTCAATTTTCAGAGGAGAAAAAGAGCAAAAAAGGTCGAGCAACGTATTCAATTCCATAGAAGACAACGTGTAATTCCATATACTTTAGTAATTGTTAAGTTTTTGGTATCATTCGTAAACTCGGTTAGTTTACCTTGGCTAAATAATTGCTCTTGTATTTATTATGACGTTTGAAGGCTAATACCTTCAGGTATTAGCCATTATTAAGAAGATCTGAATGTTTGGTATTTGTTTATATCGATTTCTTGATTTATCGTTGAGTGCTTGTTTATGTTTATCAATTTATACTTGTTTACGTGCTTTTGTATGCGACCTATCATTCAACTGGATCTAGTGAAGTGGACCAAGCAGATCTAGAGTATGGGATAGCTCTCCATATAGTAATTTATACATCTAGACTAATAGTTACACAAATATAGTCCTTCTAAGTCTATGTCTAGGATACGCTTCGGGCTTAACTAGTTAATTGGATATTGCCGATGGTTTATTGATCGTGTTGACTAGTAGGTGACCTAGATAATTCAACAAGTAACGTTCTGATTCCATTGGATAGTTGGACAAGTGGACTACTAGTGTATAGATTGCTATTAAGCGGTAAGTGGGTAAAGTCTCTATGAGCTAGGGTTTAACAAGATCACCATTGCTTTAATCCCTAAGATAGATTATAATTAGCAAATAAGGATGCTTTATGCGGATGCTTTAATTGTGACAAAATTAATGTGTCTAGGTCTTAGGATGATGTAACGCCTAAGTCTTAAGAATGATATGCCACCTCGAGAGAAGAAATCATTGCACTTAATAAACAAACCAACATTCTAATCGGATTAATAATGGTTAATATAGTTTTCTTATATAAGGTTCGACCGCTCTTTTATCTTTTATCTATTAGCTTGCGTGGGTAACAGTGTCTTGAATTGATTGTAGTCACCAACCAAACCATGCCAGTCTCTCAGGCTGAAAACCCCCTTTTTCCCGTTAGAATTAGGATTTAGACTGACATAGGTTTAACATAGGATTAGAATAGAATTAACATAGATTAGATAACCAAGATATTAATTAAATTGATAGATTTAAACTCGCTTCAAGTGTTCGACACCCTACTTACCATGAAACTACTACCGATCGGGTACACTGCCCGTTAAAGTGTTGTTTTTGGTTGAGTCGGAAAATATAAATTTAAAACTTGAATCATCTTAAATATATCATACAACGAAAGCACATCAAGTTTTTGGCGCCGTTGCCGGGGAGTGAAAATTAATCTTGATTTTTATTTGATATTTTGGTTTTTAAAATTAGATTAGATCTAACCCTTAGGGTTAGTGTAATTTAGATTGGTGTATTATTCTGCTTGTTTATTTATTCTGTATAATACGGCGTCTTCAGTTCACTGAACGCGACGTATTTGTTATTTAATAGTTTTTCTAAAAAGATTGTTTCAGAATGGATGATCCTAGCATAACTGTAACACCCCGTCTTGAAACGGGCCAAAATGTCACACTTACAGAATCAAAACATATGCAAGCGGAAGACTTTACAAATAAAATGGGTTAACAAAATTTTACCAATTACTAAGGAAATACAAAGTCTATACATAAAGGTCTTCTATAATAGCAACTGATCCAAAATCCAACTTCTAAACAACTTATAGTGTAGATGTGGTATGCTAGTCCCTTAAGATGGTCCAATATAAGCTCATATGCACTCTTCGCTCGTATCCCAACTTCCCCTAGTTACCTGCCGCGAGGAAAAGAAATGCGGCTGAGCTAAAAAGCTCAGTGAATAGATATAAACAAAACATATAGATCAAGTATAAATAAGTAAACGAAATGGATTCACCATAATCTGGGTAACAAAGATCTCATATCATAAGAGCTGAACAAAATAGGTAGCCAAACAAAATAGGTAGCCAAATGAAATAGGAAGCCAAACAAAATAGATAGCCAAACGAAATAGATAACCAAACGAAATATATTGCCAAACGAAACAGATAGCCAAACAAAATAGAAAGATCAAATATATGTAGTAAACGAAAGGGTATCAGAGATTTCATATATCATCAGAACTGAACAAATAAGTAGCCAAACAAAACATATAGAAATGCCCCACAAGCTCGAAACAAAAGTCTAAAGCATGTCACACGCTTAGACTAAATAATCCAACATACATCGTATTGTATCATATCATATCAAATTGTATATAGGAATTGCAGACTCCAGATGTACCTTACAAAATGTGAAATGGGGTGTTGGCACCACACTGATCCATTTACAGAAACAAAACTAAACGAAGTACCTAGGATGCATCCATACGCTCCCTACAAATTAAATCATATATGGCCAAGTGCATAATAGAGCACACAAAACAAAAGGGAACGCCGTGGACTGATCACACCGCCACAGATAGTGTCACACCATTGGTGCCTCAATGACGCGGCCATGGTACCTCCATGGCTAGTTAGCTCAGGCATCGAAACAGAACAAAAGGTTTATATAACATATCAAAATGAAACATATTATGTTAACAAAAGGTCATGTCTAAACAAAATGAATAAGTTCATATCATGGCAATGTCAAATGAAGCATGCGTGAAATGAGTTCAAGGGGTTCAACAAAATTATCAAATAGGTAGCGAACGAATATCAAATCAAATAATAGGCAACGAATATAATGATTGCAAAGGTGCAAATAGATACAGATCAATAGTAATGAGAGTCCTTAAAAGAAAAGATAGAATATCTGTACGAATAACGAACGAACGAAGCAACGCATAAATCATAATAATAGTAAAGAGAAGTAGGTATTAAGAATATCCGTACCTTAAACAAATCAACGCTTACTTGACAAATCTAATCGTCTTACTCCCACTTCATATTATCTACATAAATTATGAAACAAATAATTATTAACACTAATTATTTTAAATGTTTATTCATTATGCGTGAACTCTTAGTTTAATAAAATCAATTGCTAGGCAACAGTTACGTTTACTTATCTTTATATTTACGTTAAGTAATTGTGATATATATAACTTCTATATTAAATAATACTATGATCTAATAGTCTTATAAATTAAAGCATACTAGAGGTACATGCATAATTACTCTTTTATGTTTTTACTCATATATCTTTTAAAGCCACTTACATCTCTTCAAGGCTCATTAAATACAACTAGACTAGCTTTGTCATATGTAAGCGAAACTTTGGATAGAAATATGCTTAGCAGCTTGTTGAAATTTTAACATCAAGCTAAGGACTTGTAGTATGTGTATGGTCACATTCTTGTATCAAGCATAAAGATTTGATTAAAGATATTGCCATAATAAAACCAATTCAAAGCATCCTTAATTCTCTCAAGCTCTTCATACTTAATATGTATAAAATCATAAATCATAAAACGTAGGCCATTATGAAGCAGATTTTAAGGTTTCCATTAAATTATTAAAGCTATTCATATATTAATCATATAAAGTATATTTTTAGGCAAGGCTTCCTTCTTCATAGTTTCATGCAAGACTTCAAAATTTCAATCTTCATTACAATCATAACAGCTTCCTTCATTCCAATTTCATTCCTTAAGTCCATGTTATATTCATTTTATAAGCCCTTGTAATTTATCTACATTAGAATATGCATGTACGTATATATCAAGTAACAAAATGAGGATGAATGATCGATCAAGAATTACCTCAAGACTAAACGTGAATGGATCGAGACCAAAACAAGAAAACATACACTAATATTCAGCGTGATACAAACCAATCAAAAACCGATCGAAACGTAACCGAACAGATAAACGTAACTCGAAGCTCTATCCAATCACGAACTATAACGCATCAGCGAACCAAAACCTTTAACCCGAACACGAACCAAAACCTTCACTCGACCGCAACCTTAAGCCTTGAATGATCATAAAGCAGTTTATGTCTTTGTTTATCGCTATCGAGACTATCTAGCAACGTATCATCTATTTTAGAGAGGATTTTATGAATGGGAATGTGTGATTGATGAACGAATTCTTCAAATGTAAAGGGACATAAGGATCTTGTTTGCTGACGTAATTGACTAATCACATTAACTAATTGAATATATTCTCTTAAATTAGCTATCAATCAACATTAATGTAATTTATTAAACCATGCTACTTATTTGGTAACGCCGTGCGAACATAAAACATGCATATAAATTGTTTTTTTCTTTCAAAAAGTCCAACCCCAATTGCCACTATAAATGACTTCCTAAAAACGTCAAACATACAAAATACATGCTAGTTATTTATTTGTATCATTAAGATTCTTATTATTAGTACTACTGTTATGCCTATATTATTTTAGGGGTATTATAATTCTACCACCCTTAAAAATAATTTTGTCATCAAAATTTAGATCGAATCCTTAAATAGTACGTAACAACTAATGAAAAGATGTATACTTTTTGTTATGATTCATTTTTTTATTTAAACTAGTGCGTATATATTACTAGAATAATTAAATTTCTTGGGTGTTATAAATCTACCCTCTTAAAAAAATTCGGCCGCGAAATTTAAGCAAAAGCTTACAAGACGAAGACATTTTTCTAAAGATGACCACTCCATCTCCAAAATTGACCACGTTAAGAGCAACGTAAACTTCAATAGAGTATAGACTTTTCTGCGTGGTTAACCTCCATGTTACCGGAATGTACACTGTGACAACTGCGACGTCTCAAAACGTATGCATGTAACTTGTTATTGGTGTGAGTTTATTTTCTAAGTTTTATTACACTCGTGAAAAGTCCAAACGTGCTTACACATCATGAATCAAGCATGACCATCAAATCAACGACGACGTTAAAAAGAAGACTATATTACAACTAACGTTTAAATGACTTAAATTAGGAAGCTCTGCAACGATGATTCAATGTTTCCCTTGTCGATGATGCACATAACTCTTACATGACGATCCATAAAACTCCTTCACGACGATCTATAGTACTTTACTAATGATTAACAAAACATCATATTATACGTTCGCGAAACTTAGTCGACCTATGCAATAACTGATGAAGTAAAAAAAACAAGATTACAAATTGTCTCTGCTGATTCTAATGAATACCAGAAACAATAAACGAGATGAAAAATTGAATCTGTTGATTCCAATGAATACCAGAAACAATCTTCCAACTATCATTGATTCAAAGAATACCGATAATCAGGCAAACTCCAACAACCGTTGATTCAAACGAATACCGATTATTAAGAGAATCTTAGCAAAAATCATCAAGAATAAAGCAAAAGCTTTTATTAAAACTCAAAGATATCCCGATACAAGGAAAAGACCTAATATTTATAGGAAACTTAACGCAACAAAATTCAAGGTAATCTAACAGTAGCTGATGTATTTCTTAGTGTAAGAAAAGAAATGAACTTGCAAGAGACTTAACTAAAAGCATGAACCTGAATCGAAATGAGGCAAAGCAAAGATACGAAAACGTATGTCCTAACATATAATCTACCCAATCCTCACTGGTCATAGCTTAACTTTTTTTTAAACAAAAGCTAGCACAAATCCTCAGAGATCATAACTTATACACTAGCATGTCAAAACCTAGAGTCAATCCTCACATGCCATAACTTAGATACTACAGGTCGAAACCTGGCTCTGATACCAAAATTGTAACACCCCGCCTTAAAACGGGCTAGAATGTCACACTTATGGAACCAAAACATATGCAAGCGGAAGACTTTACTAATAAAATGGGTTAACAAAATTTTACCAATTACTAAGGAAATATAAAGTCTATACATAAAGGTCTTCTATGATAGCAACTGATCTAAAATCCAACTTCTAAATAACTTATAGTGTAGATGTGGTATGCTAGTCCCTTAAGATGGTCCAATATAAGCTCTTATGTACTATTCGCTCGTATCACAACTTCTCCTAGTTACTTGTCGCGAGGAAAAGAAATACGGTTGAGCTAAAAAGCTCAATGAACAGTTATAAACAAAACATATAGATCAAGTGTGAATAAGTAAACAAAATGGAATCACCATAACCTGGGTAAAAAAGATCTCATATCATAAGAGCTGAACGAAATAGGTAGCCAAACAAAATAGCTTGCCAAACAAAATATCTATGATGCATCCATACGCTCCCTAGAAATCAAATCATATATGGCCAAGTGCATAATAGAGCACACAAAGCAAAAGGGAACACCGTGGACTGATCACACCACCACAGATAGTGTCACGCCATTGGTGCCTCAATGACGCGGCTATGGTACCTCCATGGCTAGTTAGCTCGGGCATCAAAACAGAACAAAAGGTTTATATAACATATCGAAACGAAACATATTATGTCAACAAAAGGTCATGTCTAAATAAAATGAATAAGTTCATATCATGGAAATGTCAAATGAAGCATGTGTGAAATGAGTTCAAGGGGTTCAACAAAATTATCAAGTATGTAGCGAACGAATATCAAATCAAATAATAGGCAACGGATATAATGATTGCAAAGGTGCAAATAGATACGGATCAATAGTAATGAGATTCCTTAAAAGAAAAGATAGAATATATGTACGAATAACGGAGCGAACGAAGCAACGCATAAATCATAATAATAGTAAAGAGAAGTAGGTATTAAGAATATCCGTACCTTAAACAAATCAACGCTTACTTGACAAATCTAATCGTCTTACTCCCACTTCATATTATCTACATAAATTATGAAACAAATAATTATTAACACTAATTATTTTAAATGTTTATTCATTATGCGTGAACTCTTAGTTTAATAAAATCAATTGCTAGGCAACAGTTACGTTTACTTATCTTTATATTTACGTTAAGTAATTGTGATATATATAACTTCTATATTAAATAATACTATGATCTAATAGTCTTATAAATTAAAGCACACTAGAGGTACATGATTACTCTTTTATGTTTTTACTTAAATAATCTTTTAAAGCCACTTCAATCTCTCAAGGCTCCATTAAATACAACTATACTACGTATTGTTCATATTAAGCGAATCTTTGATAGAAATAATGCTTAGCAGCTTAGTTTAAATTTTAACATCAAGCAAAGACTATGTATTATGTGTAGTCTCACAATTCTGTATCAAGCATAAAGATTTGAGTAATGAATATGCATAATAAAAACCAATCAGATTTGATTATATGATATTGCTACTAAATAAAACCAATTCAAAAGCTACAATTCAAAGCATCCTTAATTCTCTCGAGCTCTTCATACTTAATATGTATAAAATCATAAATCATAAAACATAGGCCATTATGAAGCAGGTTTTAAGATTTCCATTAAATTATTAAAGATATTCATATATTAATCATATAAAGTGTATTTTTAGGCAAGGCTTCCTTTTTTATAGTTTCACGCAAGACTTCAAACTTTCAATCTTCATTACAATCATAACAGCTTCCTTCATTCCAATTTCATTCCTTAAGTCCATGCTATATTCATTTTATAAGCCCTTGTAATTTATCTACGTTAGAATATGCATGTACATATATATCAAGTAACAAAATGAGGATGAATGATCGATCAAGAATTACCTCAAGACTAAACGTGAATGTATCGAGACCAAAACAAGAACACATACACTAATATTCAGCGAGATACAAACCAATCCAAAACTGAACAAAACGTAACCGAACAGATAAACATAACCCGAATTATAACGCATCAGCGAACCAAAACCTTTAACCCGAACACGAACCAAAACCTTCACTCGACCGCAACCTTAAGCCTTGAATGATCATAAAGCAGTTTATGTCTTTGTTTATCGCTATCGAGACTATTTAGCAACGGATCGTCTATTTTAGAGAGGCTTTTATGAATGAGAATGTGTGATTGATGAACGAATTCTTCAAATATAAAGGGACATAAGGATCTTGTTTGCTGACGTAATTGACTAATCACATAAACTAATTGAATATATTTTCTTAAATTAGCTATCAATCAATATTAATGTAATTTATTAGACCATGCTATTTATTTGGTAATGCCATGCGAACATAAAACATGCATATAAATCATTTTTTTTCTTTCAAAAAGTCCAACCCCAATTGCCATTATAAACGACTTCCTAAAAACGTCAAATATACAACATACATGCTAGTTATTTATTTGTATCATTAAGATTCTCATTATTAGTACTACTGTTATGCCTATATTATTTTAGGGGTATTATAATAACTATGGAAGAGAATATCAAGTTTGAAGAAGAAAAAGCTCGTAGGCATGGTCGGGTGTTTAATTGGCAAACTGCTACGTATGGAAAGATCAAGGTTGATGACGATCTTAGCACCCTTAGATATGTGGAAACTGAATTCCCAGCTATAGTCGTTAATGATGACTTTGCACCTCAGGATATACTTCAATACAAATCTCAAGTAAGTACTCCTGTTAACGATGAAATCGAATTTAAAATATCACTTGACGAATCCGACGATGAGGATTACACAATAATTTGTGACAAAAACCCTTTTCCTAATAAAATGATTTATGTCAACGATTTGAAAACGGATTCAAAAAATGATTATTAAAAAGTCATGCCTTCAACTCTATCACATGAGCCTGCGATAAGTTGTTTTGATGATTTAGACTTCTTTAATGATTTTGAGAACGAATTTCCAGCAATTGTTTACAATGATGCTCAAACGTCTAAATCAAATTTATTAACTGAACCAATTTTGAACCCCCAACATATCGATGAATTTGATTTAAATGATAAAACATCACTGTCTAAATATGATGAGGAAGAACAAAATGTTTTGTACTTTAATGATCTATTCCCCTTCAACATTATTCATCCCGATGATTTAAAATCAAAAAAAGACAATGAAAATAATGATATCGATATAATACAGTCTTTTGAGAGTAATGAAATTACACATTGGTCAACTATTCTTTTTGAAACTAGTCACGATAATAAAACTAAATATCTCGGAACGGGAAGTTTTGTCATAAACTTAAATGTAAAAATTGTGATTTGGAGTTATTACGCAAACGGAATGCTATTCTATCTCATTATGAATTTATGTGCGCCATTTGGCGTTCTGTTCGACCCTAAGCGGTATTATAAGGATGGTGATTGTGCAATAATGTTGTGGAGGCCAAGGTACGTTTTCTTTTGCTTAACTTTAGGAAAATTGGTATCCAAGGTTGGATACGGCGTATTAGGATAAAACCTATACGGCGTATCCACTGCTATTAACATGCGTTGACTAAGTCAACAAAATTTGCCTATACGGCGTATTTAACTCACTTCGATATGGCGTATCGAGTTTGGGTATAAAAACCCACTCAATACGCCGAATCAAGTTTTACCACTCACTTTCACCACAAACACACACACATAATTTTTACCGAAACTTGGTAGATCGTTTGTAATTCTTATCATCCCCTTCTTTCGTCTAAATCATAGGGTAATAAGCCTAACCCTTTTTTCTTTCGATTTATGAATTTTGAATTTTAAATTAAGGTTAGGGTTTGGATTTAATGATATGCCATAGATGAATACTTTTAGGATTCCTTAAAATCCCCCCCCCCCCTTGAATAGATGTGAAATGGTTTAAGTTTTGAATGGGTTAAAATAGGTAAAATAGGGGAAACCCCTTTCGTTTTCATTCTGCAGACTCAATACGGTGTATCCACCAGCTTGGATACGGCGTATTGATCATTTTTTACCTAATTTTAAAACACCAATACGGCGTATTCATTAAGTTGAATACGGCGTATTGAGAAAATTAGGATCTTGAATTTACAGACCCATACGCCATATTGACCAAAAATCAATACGGCCTATTAACGTATTGATTCCTATATGGTGTATTAATTCATTTGATACGCCGTATCCACTCTCAGAACAGAATGTTTAAATTTCTATACTCTTGTGCTTTCCTCGATTGATTTTGTAGATATGGCTTTTCCACCACGTGAGTAGAGACACGGGTTTCTTAGATATGAGGGTTTGGAGTATCCCGATACTGATATTGTCGATTTCGAGGGGAGATTAGCCAGGATTCATAAGAGAGAGGTGCACAGGGTGCCAGTATTTGATTTTGGGGGATTGCCGGATTTGATGGCTGAGGGGTTGACTGCTAGGATGTTGATGGAGCACCGTGATGATCAGTGTGTTAGTGTGTTCACCAGTAGGGCTTGGAGGAGGATGTTTGACATTAGGGGACCATTGGTTCACGAGCTTATTTTGGAGTTCTTTAGTACATTTAGGTTTGGTCACGCCATACTTGGTTTAGATACGCCTGGGACTCTACAGTTTTAGTTGGGTAGAGCTAGGAGGCGTATGAGCTAGAGAGAGTTTATTCTAGCCTTGGGATTACATACTGATGTAGAGATGCAGACAGCTAGATTTGGTACTTACTAGGCCGAGAGTGCCAGAAAGATCCCCGACAAGGGGGATCTGATGGATTATTAGATGGGGATCTCATCTGCTAGATATTTCCTTGGTACAACCCCATCTTACATCTCATTTAGGGATCCTATTCTTAGGTTATGCCAATGGTTGATAGCTTGTAGTATTGCTGGGAGGAGTCAGGCACCTAAGAAGGTGACCGTGATGGATTTATTTTATCTAAGGGGGATGGACGTTAGCTCGGTCAAAGTTCCTTATTTGTTGGCTAGATATTTGAGGTTGTTCGCTGCTGGGAGGAAGAGCAAGGCGCATATTTCTGGTGTGTATTTTGTTGCTAGATTGGCTGAGCATTTTGGGCTTCTGACCGCAGTGATACTAGGAGGATTGACTGTTATTGCCCTTGAGCTTTCGGTGATTGACATGGTAGAGCTGGTTAGACTGCAGATTTGTATTGAGATATATGATACTTGGGCCTGGGTGGCCATGGGACCAGAGAGGTAGCTTGATACTATGGCTGGTGCCTTTGCTGATGTTGAGGATGTACCGATTGTTGATGAGGGTGGCCAGGCTGATCTGGCACCCGTAAAGGCACCTCAACAGCCACCTCCGCCTCCACCAGCTCCTGTTAAGACCATGCTCAAAGGTTAGGGAGATTAGAGGAGGATGTACAAGGGTTGCATAGAGATGTTGGGAGCCTACGTGTACTTGTGGAGAGATCGATGACCGATCAAGGGAGATTCTCCACATGGATGATGACATGTATGACGCAGTTGATGGATGTTAGTGGGCTGGCATATCATGCATTTGACGGGACTTTTCGAGGGAGCTCACCCGTAGCATTCTAGAGACGGACCAAACAGAGGACCGGCGTAGCTCAGTAGGACCAGCAGCAGCCAGACCCATGATCCCTCCTATACTTACCTTTTATCTCTTACCTCTTATCTATATGTACATTTGTTATTATTATTCATATCTTGATGTATCTAACACTAAAACAGATTCTATCATTTTGTATATATGTCATGATATGACTTTTGGGTTTGTTTATGCATGATAGAATAAAGCCTGGCAGTAAGTTCAGCAATATAGTTCATATTAACCAAGCAGGATATTGACAACGAATGCAAGAATTGTGATAATTTCATATAAAAGGAAGCTGAAGAAAAGTCTAACTTAAAGACTTCGCTGTAAACAAAAGTGCTTCCTGGGAGACAACCCGAAATGTTATTTAATTTTGTTATCGAGTCTATCTTCCCAGACTTCAATACGGTGTATCCGCCCTATACCATACGGCGTATTGATTGTCTGGACGTTATCAGTCTTTATTTTCATACACTTTAAAAACATTATTGTCAGTTATGTGAATACGCCGTATTCATTTAATTGATACACTGTATCCACAGTCTGACTCGTATTTAGTTTGTTTAGTTTAGTTTAAATTAATCGTAGGTACCAAGATAGGAATACATCTGTTTTTTCCTATATTTTACACAGGACCTCGTGAAAGAAATATCAACAAAGTTGGTGGAATGCATATTATCTGGAATTCTATGTGTGTGTTGTTCGTGCTAGGATTCAGACGCTTTTTCAGCACATAATCTCGCTCATAAACGCAAATTGGAGAATCTACCAAGCAAATATCATGGGAGTTTCTCATTCTAATTCTTTTAAAATTCCCGTATTTAATGTTTTATATATACAACAAGGATGTTGTATAATTCAAGTGAGGGGATGGAATTAGAATGTTTACTTGTCCTAATTTTCATAATAAAAGGCTTAAATTATGCTCAAATTTAAAATTTTTCAAGCATACTCCTGTTTCCAAATGTTTACCTAAATTCCACAAAATATGAGTGTGTCGGTGATGTTGTAGACTTTAGAACTTGGCTTGGTATATCTATCCGAGACCACAATAACGAGTATTATGGATTTAATTGGAGTAACTTGTTTAAATTGGTAAATCTTAGGATTACAACCAAATCGCCTATACATGTTGTTTATTAACTAAATACACCGGTTAGTTAACTTCCCGTTAAAACCCTTTTCCACTCTCATCTTTAGAGTGATGATCAACTAGAACAACCCGTAGAGCCAATCCTTTAGGAATTTACACCAACTATTTGTATTTTTTTTTTTTTCGTTACACCATTACACCTAACCTACCCTGTTAGATCAGATTAATTTACAGTGTGCTTAGTTTGCTTAAAGTGTAAAGTTTGTATTTCTCGAGTCTTGTGTCATTTTCTATCTTTGGTGCGGTTAGAAATTTGCACATTGCAAATGGGAATGTATATTAGTAGTCAAAGCTCATGTGATTTTACTACCATCACAATTAAATGTGAATCCGAAGAACAAAGAATTACCAAAGTAAATATCTAGAATTATTATGATCTTGACGATGGTGAAACTACACCGAGATTTGAAGTATAGTTGGCAAAAGAGAGAGAGAGATAGAGAGAGAGAGAGAGAGAGAGAGAGAAAGAAAGTTTGAAGATAATCATTTCGCAAAGAGCATCACCGAAGGAATTATATGAAGGATCGATTATTCGTTGATACATCAAGAAAAATCAACGATGTAGAGTATTGTACAAAGTGGAAGATATCGCCACTTACCTTGTGAAGTATGTAAAGTTTTGGGAT
>BQNB010099064.1:0-25016 GCA_026074375.1 Tanacetum coccineum
AGATGGATGGCAAGTGAAGTTTAAATCAACTCCGATCATCTGCAATAGTCGACCAATCGTTAACGGTATGATCTTTGTTTCTTTAATTGCTTAATAATTCTGTGTTAGTGCGATGTGCATAGTAAGTGTGTGATGAAATGCATAAATGAATAGGATTTATAAAATGTTCATCTACAGTTGGTATTTCATAAATATGTTAGCAGGAAGTAGGAACTGATATGAACATAAGTTATTGGAAGAAAAAAAAATATAAACAATGTGTGGATCATGAACTCGACATACATGGGTATGTCGACCAACTCATATCACAGTTTCAATTTGGGGGAAACCTCATTTGCATCAAGATCTATGCTTTCACTATTCATTGTTACAGGTTATATCATAATCCTTTGTTTACATTAAGCTTATTATTTTTTTCAATTGTAAGGTTTTTATTTATTAACTAATTGGATTGAATATTGGTTGGTTGTTTAATTATATATGATTAATGATTATTATGATTATTTAGTATAGTATCACAGCATATTATTTAGGTTAACTATCCTAAGTTATACAGTTTAAATCTTTACAGTTTTTGAACAATGGAGTCAGTTGAAAAAAATCTCATTATAAGTCAAAAAATTTCAAATATTCTTGAATCAGTCAATAACTACCCATTATCTCCTAAAAACCTGGTATAATCCTGTAGTAGCTTAATGGAAACGGTTACTTAATCACACGATCTAATACCTTGTGGTCTATAAATAGCTGTCTAATGTCAAGTGTTTATCATCAGTTTCTACTGTGAAACAAACCCACAAACTATTCAAGATGGTTAATCAGTCTTTTCTTATCAGCAACATTAACGCACTAAAAGATAATTTCTCCATCAATGCGAAGGTTGTTCGTCTGTGGCGGCAGTATTACTATGGTGGTGACACTTTGGCTAGCATGGACATGATTATGATGGATCAAGAGTTCTGAATTCTCCATATGTTACTATTGTAATTTACAGCTTTAGTTTGCAACATTTATGTCTTAGGTTTGTAACTATGGCATATTTATGTTTGTGTTTATTAGGGTTCAAGGATAAGTGCCACAATTGGTAACAAGATGGTTTCTCAGTTCGAGTCTCTTTTAAAGGAGGGTGGAAGCGTTAATTTGAGCAACTTTTATGTTGTCAAAAATAATGGTCCTTACAAAGTCGCAACCCATCCTTTTAAGATAAACTTTCACAAGAAGACAAAAGTAAAGGCTATTCAGTCGGTTTTTCCATCTAAGCATGGGTTCTCTTTTGTGCCTTTTACTGAATTTGTTGAAGACAATGTTAAGGAAGAACAAGTTGTAGGTGAGTTTTGTTATTAAAATTATCTACTAAAACTATATGTTTTATTTTCAGATGTAATCGTCCTTATTGCTGCTGTTGGTGATGTTGTTCATGGAGAAAGGAAAGGGAAAAAGAATAGAAGAATGGTTGTTGAGTTGACAGATATAGAGTGAGTTATATGCTTATATTTATTGTAACCATTTTACCAATTTTTTTTAGTGACAACTTATTTTGTTCATACAGGGGACTAAAATTGAAATGCACACTTTGGGATGCATGGATTGATGACTTTAACACCAGAATGACATCTTCATCAGACCACATTAAAGTGTGTGTGTTTCAGTTTGGAAGTGTCCGTAAGTACAGAGGTATGTATTATGCCTGAATACAACAAAAAAATTTACAATTTAAACTGTAAGCCTGAACTATAATTGTTTATGTCGCTAGGAGTCTAGGTATGTTAAAATTAAGTTGTTTCACAGGATTACCTATTTGCTTCTAATCTGTTCTTGAATTATATAACAAACTATTTACAGCTTTTCCCGTGTTATATGTTAACTAAATGTTATTTTTCTATTTATATCAGAATCCATCAGTGTTTCAAATACATTTTACTCAAGCCGTTTTTTCATCAATGAGGAGATTCCTGAAATTGCTGACTTCAGGTCAAGGTATGAAAATGCTACACTTTATCAAACCCCATTTGCCCACTATATATGAACATATAATCTACTATATTATCCTCATTTATAATTGAATGTAATTTGTTCTTTTAACTTGATCAGGCTGCTTGCACGAGTTGGTGATGACACTTCATCACTTCAAGTTTCAAACCTCATATCTGAATCAGTTGAGTCATTAGAGGAGAAGTCTTTCTTTTATGGAACGAAATATGTTAATCTTGAGCAACTTATGGATGTTGATGAGATTTCCATTCTTTAACCAACTTTGTATTCTTTTGTTTTAAGTTTTTTTTAAATACTTTAGTTGTACAACTACCTGAACACAAAGAATAATTTTTTTTTCTAAGTTTTATTTTGTCTCTTTGTAGCTATGTGCCTGTGTTGCTTTAGCAACAATAACATCAATTGAATATGAAGAAGGTTGGGTTTACACTGCATGTTGTGAGTGTAATTGCAAGGCTGTTCCTAATGATGATGAATCGAGTTGCAAGAAAGCCGGAAAAAGGAAGATCCGTAATACTTATAGATGTGAAACCTGTGGTCCGGATATCGTTGATGTTATTCCAAAGTAAACAGCAATTTTTATGCCAACAAATATTGTATTTTTAATCAAGTTGATTGTTTGAATAACATCATTCATTTGTAATTAAATGCAGATTTAGAGTTCAGGTGAGGGTCAGTGATGATTCAGCGTGTGCCTCATTCTTAATGTTTGATCGAGATGTGTTTAACATTGTTAAGAGAAGTGCCTACGCGTTGAAGGAAGAAGCAGCTACTAAACCTAATGCAGGAGACTACCCAGATGATTTGAACGACTTGCTTGGAAAAACTATGTTATTCAGGGTGGATGTTAGTAGGTACAACCTGATCAACAACTATGCTGTTTACACTGTTGGTCGAATAACTTCAAGTGAGCTGCACATTAAATCATTCATCAAATTATACGCTGATGAAATGGTAAGCATATTCAATGAATTGGATATTTATAAATTAATCCGTTATACTCACGTAATTGATATTTATCTATTTAAATTATGATTCACCCTGTTTTCCAATTACAGGATGAAGTTAAAGATGTGAATGAAGATGGTTATGAAACAGATGGTGATAATGAAGAACCAATAATTGAAACAACTCAAAACCCAAAACCGGATACAAGTACTTCATCTAAGGTATACTATTACTGTATACTTATTATTATCACATGTCATGTATTATTGAATAAATAGTCACTATAAACTCCAGTATTCTGTTTAAATATACTACTGTACTACAATGATATAGCACGATGTGGAATCATCTACTGCTAAAAATGTGGTAAAGGTTGAACCAGTTGAGTTTAATGCAACACCTCCACAAGGAAAACGTGTTATTGCTGATGTTGATAAAGATAAGGAAGGGTGCTCCGTCGGTTACTTCAAGAAACAAGAAAAAGGCCGTTTTTTTTCACGCAGGGACAAGTGAACAGTTGTGAACAAGGTTGATAGCGTGAACTTGCCTGTTTCTGTCTTAAGTATTAGTCTATTAATGTTTGTGTCTGTGTTAGTTATCTATGTCAAGTTGTTTTTAATGTGTGTCCTTAGTCTTGTGTCTAGGCTATCATGCCAAGTGACTTTACTTTGTCATTTTTAGTTTCAGTTTTCGTTGTAGGCTTTAATGCCAACTTACTTTAAGTGTGTCTATTTATGTTAAGTTACTAAGTAATTTAACGTGTTTGTTTTTTGGCTTATTTTAAGATTCGCATATATCTACATGTTTATATAGCATCAAGGGGTGTTTGTTTTGCAGCTAATTTTTGGGCTTCAAAAATAGCAATAATGCTGCATAAATGGCTGCAAACAAAGACAATACCCTTTTCTGTTTGCATATTAGTTCTTTTATTTAGCATCAAGGGGTGTTTTGTTTTTCTGCTTATTCTTGGGCTGCAAAATAGCATCAAAGTTGCAAACCATATCAGCAATGCTGCACTAAGCATCCCTTTTCTATTTGCCTCTCTACTATTTTATATAAAACTGACCCATTTTTAACTGAGTCAATTTTCACCTATCTATCCTACAATTACCCAAATTGACCCATATTGAATATTAACATAAACTGCACATTTTAACCTGTTGTTGACTTATAATAAACTTAAACTGACCAATCCTTGACAATAAACTCAAACTGACCCATTTTTAATAATGAAAATAATACTAGAAATTCAAGATTTAAAACTATACTAGAAAATGACTTATGTAACGGTTCTGTTAGGTTGGTAACCATTAAGGTTTGCTAAAAACCGGTTGTCAACCGTTTTTTTTAAATAAAAAATTTCCAGCTGTTAACATATATAGGAGCAAATGAGTGTTTGTTTTCTGCATTTTTGCCATGCAAAATGGGTCTGTTTCATTTAATCTTCAAAATGGGTCATTTTGTTATTACTTTATGTAAATTCACTAACATACGGATGACGACTTTTGTTTGTCAATAAAAAACACTTTGTTGAGGACCAACCAATCTGAACTGAAACACCAGCAGTAACTAAACCACATTTCAAATTAAAATCATTTGCAGCACCAAACACGTAAACACCTAAACACCTAAATTTTAAGGCTGCCACAAATATATAACTAACCCAAATCCACAATTTAACACGCATCATTACAAAAGATTAATATTACATACTTTAAAACATACCATTACAAAAGACCTGCGATATTAACATTATGTACACCTAATGTACTAATAAGATAAATAATCCATTAACATGGATCCTTTTTTTAAATACATACACTAATGCTTAAGTTAGTGCAAACAAAAGATTAAGCACCATTACATTCTAACTTAACTGTAATCATTGTAAAACAACAATTACTCCAGCTTTCTGACATTGAAGCACATGGAATCATCAGAAGTTAGGTTACCAGAGACGAGTTCAAAAAACATCATATCACCCACGTTAACCTCCAAAATTTTCTTCAAACGATCACATTAGATGTACATAACATTTTTTCTTACCATAGATACTTCAAAAGACATACAACCACATTCGGTTTAACAAATGTGGAATACAAGAACCTGTTCTTGCCTTCCGTCAATATATTCAGGGATTATACGAACAAGTTTAACACGCATCATCTTCGGCTCCACAAATCCACAATCCATTCCAAACCCACGCCAGTTGCCCTTCAGGACCACATGATTATTCCTAAGTGGTTTTTTCTTGTGCACAACCATCTGCACGACCATTGGATACTGTATGTGACGATTCACAACGTATGCCTTTTTGTATGTGTGCATCACACGAGTCGCTGTGCAAAACTTAGCAGGTATCGTCTGTCATTCACAATGCTAATGGTTTAACAAAAAATGAAATCTAAATTACATCAAACTGACTAAGATATTATCTTGATTTATTCATACCAGTCTGTAAGCATCACTGACATAGCCACACAATGGAGTGTAGAATACGTTCTCTTCATTCACATGGTCACCATGAAAAGGCCAATTGCAAATTTGTTTAAGTCTATTATCTGTGTTTCAAAAGTGGAAGACATTTAATTATTTAATATATGAATTTAACTTAATAACGTAAAAGTAAGTAAGTAATGTTGTTGTGTTGTTTTTTCTTACCATTGATATCACGGTACTGAATTTTTCGCTGAAGCCTTTTTAGCAATGTAGGATAAATGTCTTCCCTGGTAAGGCCCAAACCATCACCCCCCATAACAACCATGGACAGCCTGTAATTCTCCAAGTTGGTAAACACAATTTTTTGACCCTCTTCCAAACCAACAGCATTAACCAGTGCATCCCATCCCGGTCCATACAAACCATTATCCCTTCTACTAGAATTTAAATCCAACTGAACCCTTACATGGTCAACATCGAATATGAAATGTTCACAAGATACATGGAATATGTTGTTCCAGATATTTTGCAAGAAATCCCCCGGTAGTATCTGTAAGTTGGAAAAGAAAACAAATCATTATCTAATCTACATGTTCTTCACTATATGATTGAGCTAATATTTTAGCAATGTTATTATAAAAAAATGATAAAGTTTGACCTACATTCCTGGAGTGTATTCGATCAGGCACCTAACGAGTCTTGGTCCTACTGCCCTTCGATCATACCCAAAGCATTCCGCCCCCTCATTGTTGTAAACGGTAACATGATAATCATTAACTGCTTGCTTTATGAAGTGCATAGTAGTTTCTGTAGCAGGCACATTTGATTTAACAAAGTCAACCCAATGATCATCATGTAACATCCAACCTTGATTTGTCCTTTTAAGCTCAACCTTATACCTTAGTCAGTCGTTTCTCGATAAGTAAATCAGTTTGTTACTGGTGTAGAAGTGTTCACCAAACACATGTGGTAGTATCTAAAAACAATGTAACTTCATAAGCATCCTCATTTTGATAATGTAGACTACTGAATTATGACATACAATGGTATTATAAAAGTTATTGTAACAAATTTTGCTAAACAAATTATCACCTGTTGTTGTTTGTAGGTTCCTTGCACGTACGTAAATAGGAATTGCTTGGCCATCCTGAGTCACAAGTAATACTTATTTTAATTAGACCATACATTCACAATATAGTATCAGAATAATCAAATAAAGACTCAACATATTCATGTAATGTATATATTATTTGTTACATTCTATCACAGTATATAAAACACCTAATTGCCACCCCTAATATTTGAAAACACCTATAGTTCAATAACCCTTCAAACCAAAACACTTTTACTATACTACTAATCATTCAACTTATGATCTGAGACAATCAACACTATACAAGAAGATCAATGCTTTTGTTCGAACTACCTAATCAATATTTTGCCATCCATAGTCGATTTAATTAAGTATACCAAAATAAACAACATTCAATATAGGTCAGATGTCATATGAAAACTCATACTGTATCACTAAGTTAGATAATTCCCATACAAACTTTCATAAAAACAAACTTGAAAAACATTGATTATTTTGGACAAATCTATTGAAGATCATAGCATCCAACTAATAATCATAAACAAAATACTAATTATAGTTGCTGATTGTATACAAATAAGTACTTACAATATTCCAAACTACACATCAAAAGAAAGATAAAAAAAATGTTGACTAACCGTTCTTCTCTTCAATCTTGATGTTATTTTGGAAATGGATGGTTTATTATAATAGAGCGATTTCTTAAATATAATAGGGGAGGATCTAAGAGTGCTGGGAACGGTCGTGCCGTTCTCAAAAATTCTTAAAAAGTGGTGCCACGTCAGCAAAATGGAGAACGGCACCACATTTGCTGGGGCATCCGTTGGCATCACATTTTCTGGTGTCGTTGGTACACATATACCCCACTAAATCACAAAAAGACAAAAAAAAAATGAAAAACTCAACCGCGCGGGCTGGTATTCTTGGCGCGAGACCAAACGGCACCACAGCCGGAATGGTGCGCCGTTGATGTTTTTGGGCTGTTAGAATGGCGCCAGCAAATGGCGCATCCGTTCCAAGCACTCATGATTTTGTGGATAGTAAGCACCCTATATTACCCCCTATGTTGCATGTAAACTAGATATAGGTCTTTATTTTAAATTTTAAATTAATCCCAGTTTGTAGGTACCAGATTTATTTAAAGATATACTCAATATGGGGTTATTTAAAATTATAGAATAGCAAATGGGCCGCATTTCGTAACACTATTTTACTAAACCCAAACGATAACTCTTTTTTTACGTTACGATTTGAAAAAAGCTACAAATTATGTTAAACCAAAACATGAACATCAATTTAAAACCTAAACATTCAAGAGATATATTATTTGGTTGTACCACAACACATCTACAAGCAAGTTTAGTTTGATTAGTATTCATCTAATTCTCTTTACAACATGAAATATGTAACATGCCGTTTAACATGCATAATGCATTATATGTAAATCATCAAAGAATAACACCAAATCAAGGTTCCAAAACACACAGATATGTACTGTGTGTTTTAATCAATGATATTTGATAAAAAAGGTAGCTGGTAAAATGAATAGACATAGTAACCTGGAAATATACTTATTGGCAATACGCCCCGTTACAAATACTACAACATTACTATTATGCATTTACTAAAAATTTGTTATAAGTTTTGTGCTTAAAAGTAACAAAAAAAAAATGAAAAAAAAAATTATGGGTTAGTAACAGTCTTTAGCCAACCTTTATGTATAAACAATCTACCAAACTTCACCTATGTTTTAACTAGAATACTCAAAATTATATTATTTATAACAAATCAATAAAACTGAGATAAAGACGTGGTTTATGTCATTACTTTATAGAAATTCACTAACATACTAAAGTTATATAATGAGTGTAACATACCTATTTGGAAAAAAACATGGTTTATGTGATTAGTATATGAAAAATCACTAACATACTTATGACGACTATTGATTGTCAACCCGTTTTGAGAATGTGTGGTTTATAAGAATATGTTTACGCCTATTTACCTTTGGTGAGCTCTAATACGTTTCTGATCAAAAGTCTTTTGATTTCGTTTCCATTTCAGTTAAACTGGTCCATTTTGAATTAGAAGCGCAAACATACCCATTTAATATAGCAACTTCAGTATTATTATAAACAAACTTGGACATGTTTGGTGAAAGTTTCTGTTACATGTCAATAACGTAACGTCAATAATTATTATGTATTAGGTGATTATAATGGAAATACTGACCCGTTTACTTATAATGGGTCAATACAGGTTTTGTTTACATCTCACTTACTAAATAAATACAGTATTTGCTTAAAGTAAAAACATTCAAAACTTTGTTAACATTGCATTTTAAATACTCACCTTATAGATAGCAAAATTAGCGGGCCAGATATATAAGTGTCTGTGTAAAAAATAATGCGTTAAAACAAAAATGTACCAATTCAAATCTTGAATTATTTGCTTAGAACTAAAAGGATGTAAATAAAATCTCTCTTAAAAATGACATGTGTTATCTTCATTGAATGTGTTATTTTTTTCAACTATTATTTGATAACATGCATATTTTTCCTATTAATATAAGTTGTTCATAACATGCATATTTTTCCTAACATATAGTATTCTTTTAATAATGACATAATAAGATATGTTCTTTGTACTTTGATAGATTTGATTGGGGAATTAGTTGGTATCTTGAGACCAATACAACATGAGTCGATGACTATATTACTAAAGGATCTAGAGTGAGTTTCTCAAAACCATTACTTTATGAATCTCATAGACTCATGATATTTGTAACATCTGTTACTAACTATTATTATGAATTGGTATATGCAGAGGTTCTCGAATTCAATGCACATTATCCAATGACTATAAGCATGAGTTAATGAGTTTGATTGGAACTGATATGCATTGTCCTAAGATTTTGATTATTCAGTTTGGAACCGTATTCAAAATTGATGGTATATAATTATTTATATCGTAACTCAGGTTTTATAATCATACGTTTTTACACTCTCAAATTTCTAATACATCTTGAACTTTTTAGGTATTGTGAAAGTGAGAAACTTAAAAGCTGCGACAAGGTTATTTTTAAATGGAGATGTTCCTGAAAATCATGCTTATATAAGGAGGTAATGATCTATGCAATGCTATACATTATTATTATTTTTTATTCATACACTTTATAATTATAGCAAAAAAAGACTTTATTAATCATATAATAATTCAATAATATTTCCTAATCCTTTTTAATAACCTTTGTTACCAAATATAATAAAATTACACAATCCCACATTTACTTGCAAAGTTATAAAGTTATTTATCTAATGGGTTTACAGTATTACATCATCAACTACAAGCATGCGTCTACTTGCAAAACAAGCTGTTTACTTATCTTCAGAGAGATTTTTTGCTAACACAGAGTGCACACATCAACTAAACCAAGTAACTCAAGTTTGTCAGGTAATATATAATTAAGATTTAAATAATTAACTTTTATACATATTCAATTTTATAAACTATATTTCATTAATTAATTTTCGTTGCAAATCACAGATTCAATCATGCATACTATTAGCTACTGTAACTGATATAAGTAACGAAGGTTGGATGTATATAGCGTGCTTGAACTGCAACAGAAATGTCCATCCTATTATCAAAGAATCGCCTTATCATGATAGAGGTTATCCAGTATTTGAATGTTTAGAATGTTCAGCGAACTTCAAATGTGTTGCTCCAAGGTAACAATAATATTAGCTAACTTTATGTCATAATGCTTTTAATATATAAGAGACTTAACATTGTACAATTTAAATAATATATTATACTAGACATTTTATTTTCTAACTATTGTCTCATATGTGAAACAGGTATAGGGTAAAAGTTACTGTTTTTGATGAGCACACCAAGACTTCAACTATTTTGATACTGTTTGATCATGAAGTCACCCAAATTATTGGTAAATCGGCTTATAGTTTGTATGATCTTTTTGTTAATAACTGAGACAAAATTCCACACGAGTTATACGACATGGTTGGAAAGCAAGGGTTATTTAGATTACCAAAAAATCAGTATAACACATTCACTGATGTTCCTAAGATTATGTCTCGAATTTTGGATGACCGTGCTCTCATCAATGTGTTCAATGACATAGTGACATCACATTCGGTTAGTATTTTAATTTAAATCACATTCAATTATTAGTTTAATACTTCTAACAAGTTCTTTTCATATATTTAGGAAAAGGAGGCAAAATATGAAATCAACTAAACATTGGAAGGGCACCGAAGAAGGCTGAAATATATTGTTTACGTGTTCTTTTATCTTTTCATATCGCTCTTTCTATTTCGCTTGAACTATAACTTTTTTGATGTTTTCTTAATGTTGATCGAATTGGATTTTTTGATGTTTTTTATTTCGGGTACTTTAATCGAAATGTTTGTTTGTTAATTTTGATTTTGTGTACTTTTAGTTATACTTCATTTCTTAAATTTGCAACCGAAACATCACATTATTCTTTGAAAAAATTACATGTTTCGTCCCTAAGGTTTATACCAAACATCAAGTTTCGTCCCTAAGGTTTAACCGGTTAAAACTGGTTTTTTTATAACGGATAAAAAAAAAATTAAAAAAAAAAACCCGGATAAAACCGGTAAAAAACCGGTCGCTTATTAAACCCGAAAACCGGTCTAACCGGTTCGGTTAAAAAAACCGGTTTTTTAAAAAACCGGGACCGGTTTTTAAAAAAACCGTGTAAGATCAAAATCTATGGACCGGTTTTTAAAAAAACCGTGTAAGATCAAAATCTACTACTGTAATACAAAACTTTATCAAGCAACGTTAAAACTAAACTGAACTCAAATTTGTAAGAACCAAATTTAGCTCAAATACATCGAACCAAATGGAAATCTTATAGCATAATTGGAATTTTCATCCAATATGATATCTCAAAATCATATTAATGAACTCAGTGCTAGGACCATGTATAATATGACATCTGATTGGACTTGGTGGAATGTTTAATTCGTAGGCCATACACTACAAACACTGGGTAAGCAACAAAATCTTTTTCTCTTTTTTTCCTATAGAAACATCTAAACGATAATAAGTTAACCCTTGTATATGCAACGTAAAAATACTTGCTACACTACAAACAAGCCCGTCAATGGTATATGTGTAAAGTACTAATGCCTAAGGCTACCCACTATGGGTCGGTCGACCGAGTTGGTCGACATCGGTCGCCGTCGGTCGCCTCCATAGTGGCTAGTCGGTCACCATCGAGGTCGCCGGAGACAACAACTAAAATTTGTCGAGGTCATGACAACGGTCGAGTAACGTCCGAATTTAATAAAAAAAAACTTTTTAAAATTTTATAAATTAAAATTTTAAAACACTATAAATAACCAATTTATTACACCATTTTATACACACATTCAACCCACTTATTTTTATACTTCTCATTTCTATACACACAATGGCTTCTTCTTCAAACCGCCGTGGAAAGACCAATACGACACGACTAGTTGATTAACAATTTGTTGGGGGGAGATAAATCGTTATATGCTCCAGAATCTAGACCGGGCTGAGAAAACGAGGGTGACTTCACTACCTCTCGACGAGCCACTAAAAACCTTCACTTTGCAAACTATGCGTTTGAGCTCGGTATCGGATAAGCGTATCGCAACCATTTTTTTAAATATTGCGTTAAACTTTTTCACAACTAGCACCCTCATGTGGCTTAAATTTTGAATGTTGTGTTGTACTTTTTTTCACATGAGGGGTGTTTAACCGTTAAAATTTAGAAAAAAATTCTTTTTAAAAAATATATCACATTTAACAGTCAAAATTTAAGCCACATGAGGGTGCTAGTTGTGAAAAAGTTTAACGCAATATTTAAATTTTTTTCTAAAAAAAGTGTAATAAGTATAAAATAAAAATTAGTGTATCAATAAGTGGAAAAAAAGTATAATAAGTGTAAAAAAAATAGCGTATGAATAAATGAAAAAAAAGTATTTTAAAAATTAAGTGAAAAAAAAATTAAGTGAAAAAAAAATTTTAAGTCAAAAAAAATTAAGGGATTAATAGTGAAAGTCCAACGCGAATCACATGGACAATTTCTATACTTTTTTTAACAGCTAAATTCATTAAAAAGCACTAGCAAGGAGCTAGAGAAACATTACACGGAAATAAGTAAAGGGTTCTTAACCAATCTAACCAACTAAAAGATAACTTGCTTCTAGAATTACACCAGGAAAAAGAAAGCGCCACAATATCATTAAACAAACGGGCTTTAGTCGGGATAGAAGCGCCAAAAATAGACTTATTACGAAAGTTCCAAACCACCCACCAAGAAACGTAAAAAAAGCCTTCCAAAAGCTTTTTCAAGATGAGCGATAACCGAAGGCTAGAGAACCAAGACCACCAATCTTCGTAAGAGGATACATCAACCATGCAAATGTTCCACCATCTGGCTATACTCTTGTACAATTTTTTCATCATAGAACAATTGAAGAGAATATGGTTTGTAGATTCAACCGCTTGATTACACGAAGGACAAAAGATAGATTGTAAGTCCATACCCCTTCGTGAAAGATTAAGCCGAGTAGGAAGGTTGTTAAGCTTAACTCTCTAAGATAAAATGTTGATCTTTATCGGAACATACTTACACCATTGAGTTTTGGAACCAACCGTCTCAAGAATTTTAGCGTCAATGAAAGATCTAGCCGAAGGGACAGAAAACTCACCATCTCCCGAGAGAGACCAAGACCATCTCTCTTTAATATTTGGAAGAATAAGATCCTCCAATATAGTTGACAACACATCCATCTGAACTTGCTCAATACCACCTCTAGGATTATGACGGGAAAGAAGAAATGAGACTAAGCTGCTTCATTTTTTCTTCCACTGTAATCCTCTTATTCGATTCTAGAGAAAACAATCTAGGAAAATGAATTTTAAAAGGAGCCTCTCCTTTCCAAGTCTCTTGCCAAAACATAGTGTTAGCCCCATTTCCCACCTTTCCTTCATAAAGCCGAGAAGATCAATACCCTTATTGCACAAGGAAGGGATAGAACGAATGATATCAACCCAATTAGACGTAAAGCTGGACTTAAAAGGTTGATCGAGCTTACCATCTTTGCCATGTAAAACCTTGATAACCCTAGACCATAGAGAGTTACTTTGAGACCGAAAACGCCAAACCCACTTAAAGATGAGAGCACGATTTAATGCAAAGAAGCTTGAGACGCCAAGAACACCATTCTCCTTGGAAGCTAAGACATTATCCCATTTGATAAACGACGTATTTCGAACATTAGGATCCACTCCACTAAAGAAATGACTACATATCGATTATAATTTGTTAATCACGTGTATGGGAGCTATAAACATCGACATATAGTATATTGGCGTTGAGCCTAGAACATATTTGAGGAGCGTTAATCTACCCCCCACAGAAAGAACCTTCATTTTCCACTTAGAAAGACGTTTGAGAACTTTATCAATGACGACATCCCAAGAGCTTATCCGCGACATATGACCACCAATATTAACTCCCAAATACGAAAATGGAAGAGAAAGGGTCATACAACCTATACTGTTAGCAGCAAGGTTGACCAAATCATTCTCAACAGCTAAACCCAAAAGTTTACTCTTATGGAGATTAATATGTAACCCTGAAGCACGATAGAAGCAATCCAACACTCGAATGATGGTAGCAATATTCGACTCACACCATTGACCTATAAAGACCACATCATCCGCATAAAATAAATGAGAAATCTGCAAGGAATCGTTTAAAGCAACACCTTTGAAGAGACCCGCGTCAACAACGTTTTGAAAAGACAAGTGAAGGCTTTCCATGACAAGGATGAACAAGAAAGGAGATAGAGGATCTCCTTGTTTAAGGCCTTTGAAAAATTGGAACTCAGATGTCAGACTACCGTTGACAAGAATCGAACCCCTAGATGATTTAAGACAACTTTGAATCCATTCGCGCCAACGAGAACCAAATACAAAGTTTTTCAAAACATCATCTAAAAAATCCCATCGAACAGAAACAAAAGCCTTCTCAAAATTAACCTTAAAGATCATAGTTTGTTTCTTCTTCACTTTACACCAATGAATAATTTCATTCAAGATAAAAAGGACCTTCTAAAATTTGACGATTTGCAATAAAGGCAGATTGCACACCATTTACAAGACCGTCAATAACGGTCACTAAACGGTTAGCAAGAAGTTTGGTAATGATTTTGTAAAGGCTACCAATGAGAGTTATAAGCCTAACATCCTTCACCATCTTAGCACCTTGAGTTTTAGGAATCAAAGCAATGAAAGAAGAATTACCTCCTTTGTGGAAGAAACCATTATGAAAAAAATGATTCACGGCATCCACAACTTCACTTTCAATTAAGCTCTAAAATCTGCGATAGAAGCCAAAAGTGTAACCGTCGGGACCTGGAGATTTATCTAGACCACAGTCCTAAACGGCACCTTTAATTTCCTCTTTAGAAAACACTTTTTCCAGATCTTGAGCTTGATCCAAAGATAATCTGTTAGGGAAATCCATATCGAGAACAAAACGATCTTCACGTGGAGCATTAAACATGTTTTGAAAATGAGAAAGAAACTCATTTTTGACAACAATTGGATCCTCAATCCATACCCCATCAACAACAATACCACGGATAGCTAGATTGTTCAGATGTTTATTGATAATGCCATGAAAAAATTTAGAGTTCTCGTCACCTTCAATAGACCATTTTACCTTAGCTTTTTGAGCCAATTCAATTGGCTCCATTTTCTCTAAAGAAGAAAGATTGCTCATGATAGCCATTCGTTCTTCTAAAATAGTTGAAGACGTCTTTCCTTTATCTATGGAGGAATCGATATCAGAGAGTTTATTCTTCAACTCTTTTTTAAGAACAAGAGCCTTATCTTTTTTCCCTTTCACCCACCCACGAATAAGCCCTTTAAGAATTTTGAGTTTAAGAGCCATCCTAAACATAGCGTTAGATTCTGTAATACTGATGTTGCACCAAGCGTCGGCCATAAAGGATTCAAAGCCTACAAGATCAAACCAATTGTGGAAGAAACAAAACAGAGTTGGACCATAGTCTATACTTAATTCACACAAAATAATAGGCCTATGATCAGAAAGATAACGATCCAAAACGACGGATGAAAGATTAGGACACGATCTCTGTAAATTTTCTAAAACAAGAAATCTATCAAGTCTACTCATTTAGGAAGCAGATTTATGAGACCATGTAAAAGAGTAGCCACCAGTAGGCACTTCCATCAAACCTCTTGCAGAAATGAAAGAATTAAAAGCAGCAGCCCCTAGAGCATTAAAAATAGAGCCATATCTTTTGTCTTCAGAATGGACTTCATTAAAATCACCTATCACAATCACGTCTCCTTTCCATCTATTAATCACCAGATTCAGATAATTCCAAAGCATCTTTTTCTCAGCTAACTCTTGGGGAGCATAGACTGAGATGATAAGCATATTTTTGTTATTAGGAAGCCAAGTGCCCCTAATAGCAATGAAATAATCCGAAACTGTAGAATTCTCCTTCAGAAACATATTAGAATCCCAAACACATAAAATACCTCCTAAGCTTCCCACTGAAGGACTAACAATAGAATTAAAAGAAAGGTTTCCCCAACAAGCTTTAATATTAAAGATGTCCACCTGCTTTATTTTTGTTTCCTGCAAAGTTAGAAAATTAACTTTGTTATTGTAACATAACTCCCTTACCCAATCTTTTTTGGCCTTTTGAGCAAGACCTTGGATATTTAGAGACATGAAATTCATTTATAAAACTCATGAGCTCCTTGACTTTTCACTATCTCCTCAATGTCGTTCATACATCCTTCCATCTTATAACCCATCGTTTGACCTACTTTGATCAAATCTTCAATAACTTGGAGCATAGAACCTCCTGATTTAGGAGTACATCCTTTTTGAAAACTACCCGAGCAACCTGAAGCATTAACACTCTCCTTGTGGCTAGCCATGGAATCATTTTCTTTACGTGGGGACCCTTTTGCCTGATTAACGCCTCCTAAAGGACATTTCTCCAAATTTGAGTTAACTTTTGACCTGTCACAAGGCGTAAATCCTGGTGGATATTGAGGTTCTCCTTCCGTATGTTGAACAACAGAAGTAGCAGGTTTCTCCTTGTTGAGAATGGCGTAAATATTAAACGGATCCTCCGATATATCATCCTTGTGAGCCTCCTTATGAATTTCGTCAGAGGTGGAAGATTTAAACTCAGCATATTTTGGTTCATCAAAAACGGTCTCTGGAATTTCCTCCTTCTCACTCTTTATCTCAGAAAGTTCGTCCTTCTGAAAGTTATGAATCTTACTGTCCACAGATTCAACATCCGAATCAGATTCCTCATCATGCATGTCTTTGAAGTTTGGTGTCCATCCCGTTAATTCTTTAACACGTATCCAAAAAACTTTCCATTTGACAATGATTTTAATAGAATAAAAAATAATGTCTTGAATGGTAGTTTTAATGCACAAGCGTTTCCTGTGGAAGTGGGGAGCACCCTCGTCTTCATCATACAACAAAGTCCCCCAAGTAGAAGAAATTATAGAAAAGGTATTATGAGACCATGCGCGTAAAGGAACACCCTTAATTTCGATCCAAGCAACCCTTTCATCTACATAGAATGAGTTTGAAGCCTGTTCAATTTTAGAAAACCAAGAATTGACGCCAACATGAGACATAAAGTTTTCTTTTGAGATTTTAGATGAAAACTGAAGAAGCACCCAAAAACCTCCCATGTAACGTATGTTGATATCAGTGAAACCTTCTTCCATAAGAATCTTATTTAAATTTGGTAAGGAACCAAATTCCTTTAGCTTGCCAACGAGAGACAAAGCAAGATCATGTTCATGAAGACAAGACTCGTCAAGGACTAAAGCAGGTTTCGAGACTTTCACTTCAGAATGTGAATAAGTGCCAGCTTTAGCGGCCTGAATGTAAGAGTTATGAGGCCCAGAAGCCCCATTCCTATTCGAATTAACAACAGGAGCTGACTTTGTATTAGCTTTAACATTGGATGGATAACCACCCTTGTTCAACGGTGGTCTATTAAATCTAGCAATATTGGCATGTAGTTTGTGTTTACCAATCCAAATAGTGCATAAGTTATTAACCAATCTCTCCACATCAGAGGTCTTGATGAAACGAATAAAACCGAAACGCTTACCCACTTTAGATCTCCTATTAGGAATGAAAGCGTCAATTACATTCCCATATTGATTGCAAAGACTCCATAATTCCTTCGCGTTAGTCTGATCAGGGAAATTAGTGACGAAGATTGAAGTGGAAATGTTAAGCACACCATCCTCTTTAGAGCGATGATCACCCATGATAACGAAAAAAAAACATTAAAACCACCAAAGAAAGACTAAAAACCCTAAATCAAATCAAAACCCAAACCTTAAAACCACGTCGAACTTGATAAAGGATGATTAGAGAACAAATCAAAGATTAAGGCTCAAAATCCAACGTTATTAAATGAATGATGATCAACAGGAACCAGGGATACGATCAAAAAATGTAACCCTAAAACCTAAGACCACGTCGAATCTAATAAAGGAGGATACGAGAACAAAATCAAAGATAATACCTCAATAATCAAATGTTATAAAGTGAATGGTGATCAAACAGGAAGAATCACAATCAAGGGATTAGGATTGGAAAAAACCGCCATGGATTTTTAAAGGCGTTTGGGTTTTTTTAGCTGAGAAACGAAGGTGTATACAATCTGCCACATCACATCAATAGTAGCCTTACCAACACATATAGAATATGGAGTCTCTTTGGTTTGAGCCACATTTCCACAAAGTTAGTTGTTCACTTGCTTTTATGCATTAATTTTTTTCTTTTCATAGTTAAGAGTATGTCTCAACTCTCGTCCACTTAATTGTGTGTTGCTGAAACGCTTTCAATTGAGAAATGCTAGACTCATATAATTTTTACAAAAAAAATATACGCACATATAAGTGTCACTTGATTATGGAAAGTGAAAAGAAAAAAGAGAAAACTTCATGCAACCTAATTGGTACACTTTACATGCCACATGTATGAGTGGATTTTTGTTTATAAAAATTATGTAATCTTAGCATTGCTCCCTTCAATTCAACCTTACCCCACGACATGAGCTTTTATTACTTTGTGCATTATTAGTATGTTTTTTTTATCATTACCATCTTTTGTATATATTACTGATCAAACTTTTAAGAGTATGTCGGATAACTACAACAAGAAACTAGAAGTTCTACTGTGGAACTCTAGATCGTAAGTAAATACAAGACACTATAAACAACCAGATGTTTCCGTTTATTAAAAATAGAATCAGTTACAAGGAAAGAATATAGATGAGTATGTTATGAGCATCACCCCCTCACCTCCTTTTATTTGGTTAAGGGGTCGGTTCTCTTAATGTAAACCAACTAGGAGACTTGCTTGAGTCTCAAACAACCTCAAACACATCCTAGCAAGCCTATTGATACATAACAAAAGATACCTAATCGAGTAGTAACCAATCCTAACTAGACTTGGATACTAATGATACTAACAATTTCCACCTTAGTATAAGGACTAATTAGCTGACACCAAGTATCTCCATACGATAATTGAATCTCCATACGATAATTGAACTTCGGCTAATTAGTCTTGGTACTAAGGTGAAAATTGTTAGTATTATTAGTATCAAAGTTACGATTAGTTATTAATCGATTAGGTATGTTTCTTAATGTATCGAGTTTCCTTATATATCGACAAGATTGTTAGGATGTGTGACACCCCTAAAATATTACAGCGGAAAGGTAACTGGGTATGACTTCATAGTACAAGTAACACAAAATATAAAGAACGACCTTTACATGAGCCATTTAAAATATCTCGTTTGATTCATTTAATAAATATAGTTTTCCAACAGGACAATGTCTCAAAGTTTCACATCAAAATACAAAATAAGTTTTGATACAATCAAACGATATAAGTTTATGCAAGAAATCTCCAATGTGACGCAACCGCAATGATGACTCTAACATGAGACTTCATGTGCTAGGCATAACCATGTAAGTTATGGATATGAGAAATACATGCTAAAACATCAACCTAAAGTTGATGAGATCATAGGTTTAAGTAAGTATAAACGTGGACCACAAGATTTTCGGGTGTGACTATTATAACAAATATAATATCACAGAAAAGTATTATGAAACCAACATTTACGTTGTTACAAGTTGTTACCCCGGTATGTGTCTATCCCAAGAACACCTAGAGTTTCCCCAAATGAAATGCGTCCGTTTGACCGGTGATAGTTATCAAACCTGGACGGGGGTGTCAACCCTAATTGATTTATTCACAACATTCGTGCTTAGACAAAGTAATTAACAGTTTATGATAGTGGGGGCCAATAGTGGGATAAAAGGTACTTAGGCAAACCATAAAAGTTTAATGCACTTGTGCTCATAAGTAAAAGTAAGCAATGTATTTTCATCCTAAAGTATTTCAAAATGAGTATAAAGTGAGTAAACATGGGGCTATGAAACTCACCTCAATCAAGTGATACAACGGGAAATATAAGCAAGTTCAACAAACAATGAATCCTAACCACGACCTAAATAATTAAGACGCCTTAGGTACAATACGACATGTGGTATATGCATATGAGTTTTATAATATTTTATCACCCATATAGACTTGTAGTGAAGTTTTAGAAAGCTTTATATGTGAAAACACATAGAAAATAACAAGTTACACTCTTTTATACAAAAGCAGAAAATTGTGTGAGCAGATTAAAAAATGACCCGAGTTTAAACAAGCATATCTCACTCGCTTCTTAACCAATTAAGTCGAAACAAGTCCCCACACTTAGTTCTATGTTTTATCTTTCCAAATTGTATGGCCTTTTTCACAGATTCACAGTTTAAGGCATTCAAAATAAAGTTGCAAAATTCGAACTAAAAAACGTAGATGATTGACACACTGTTTTTCAAAAACTATTTGAAAATGCTAAAAAATCCCATAATATATATATTTGTACATGAACATACCTAAGACCTTATATTAAGGTGTTGTGGAAAGAAACTTGCCAAAAGTGTTCTTTAAAGTGGTTAAAACAAGCTCACAAGTTGACATGTTTTCTGGGCATATTTAGGGTATTTTGCACTAAGGTTTAATTCACTTTTTAACACAACAAATATATAGTGGTGATATAAAATGATGCTTAGAAAGTAAAATATATGTGAAATGAGTTATATGAGATGATTACAAAGATTTTTGGTGATTTAAAGATCAAGGAATGCAAAAACTAACCCAACTACACTTAGAAAACCCTAGTTTTTAAGTACCAAAACCCTAATCTTCTAAGTAACTCTTACAAAAAACTTGAAACCCTTTCCTTTTACCCTTGTTGCTGCCAAAATTAGCGAGAGCAATAGACAAGATTTTGTTTGTTTTGAATGTGTGAAAGATGTTACTAGTTGATGCCTTTAGTAGAAAAAGAAGTGGTAAGGATCAAAACCAACTTTGAGATCAAATAGTGACATGTTACCATAATAGGATGTTGAAGTATGCATGGGGAGGGTTGTTGAGCCATCCATTACAGCAAGGAAGGGGGAAAAGAAGATTCTTGAATGGACTAAGCAACATGTTAGAGTATGGATGCAAGTTAAACAAGGTTTAGGAGAGGTGGAGGTTACAAGGTGGAAAGAACATGTTGGAGTTACTTTTTTAGGATGGTGTTAGGTATGGGAGGCAGGCCTTATATAGGTATGAGGGGGAGGGAAAATTATTTTTGAAATGTATATTTACTAGTTGCATAAATACCTCAAAGGTGGTAAGTGTATTGGGTATGTAGTGCATGCATGAAATGTAATGCAAGACTTGAATGATTTACTTAAAATTTATAAAACTGTTTGCATATAACTTATAAATCAAGCTCATGAGATTAACAATGTAATTGATTAACGTAGACTAAACTTTGTTTAGAGATGAAATACGTTCAAAGTTGTTTCACATTATGCGGGATAACTTAACGGTTATACGTAAAAATCAAATATGTACTTGTTCAAAGTAAAACGTTTAAGTTAATAGTTAAATATTAACCTGAAAAAATGTCAGTTGTCACAGTCTTCCCCCGTTAAATGAATGTTTTCTTGAATTTCAGTTTGTGGTATTTGGTGATGAGGTGTTTGGGAAAAAGTGTGAGTATTTGTTACGGAATTGGTCTTCACATTCCCAAGTAAATTCAGGGCCTCTTCTGGAATCCCAACAAACCTTAAAAATTAGAATGCTGATTCGTTTCAATTGTTTGATTTACTGATCCATAATTTCCATTGGTTCCTTGATGAAGTTTAATTTATCATCAACTTGGATTTCCTATAATGGTTAGATGAGTGATTCATCTGATAAGCACTTCTTCAGATTAGAGACGTAAAATATGTTGTGAACACCACTGAGTTCTTGTGGAAGCTCGAGTCGGTAAGCTACAGGGCCAATCTTAGCTAAGACCTTAAATGGTCCGATATACCTTGGGTTTAGTTTTCCTCGTCTTCCAAAACGTATCGCGCCCTTCCATGGCAAGACTTTCAATATGACCTTATTCCTAATATGAAATTCTAAAGGTTTATGCCTCATATCCTGCTTCGTATCTAAACGATCTTCTTGGTTGTTTCATGTATGATCTTTAGACCAGTGAGTTGGCTATCTCCAACCTCGGTCCAACAAAAAGATGATCGACACTTTTGACCATAAAGTGCCTCAAACGGTGCAGCCTTAATGCTGGTATGGTAACTGTTATTGTAGGAAAATTCAACTAGGGGTAAATGGTTATCCCAACCATTTCCAAAATCAATCATGCAGGCACGTAACTTATCTTCTAGTGTTTGGATGGTTCTTTCACTTTGCCCATCGGTTTACGCATGATATGTAGTGCTTATATCCTAACGAATTCCCAAAGCTCTCTGGAGCGACTGCCAAAATCTAGATGTAAATCTACTATCTATGTCCGAGATAATTGAAACTGGCACCTCATGCCTCGAGACTACTTCTTTCAAGTAAATTTTTATCAGTCTTTCAATCTTATCATTCTCTTTGATTGGTAGGAAATGTGCAAACTTGGTAAGATGGTTAACTGTCACCCATATAGTATCATAACTGCTTTACGTCTTCAGTAGCTTTATGATAAACTCCATTGTTATTTGTTCCCATTTTCATTGGGGTATTTTAGGTTCTACCAGGAAACCAGATGGTTTTTGATATTTAACTTTCACTTTCGACCACATTAAACATTTACTAACATATATGGCGATATCTGCCTTCATATTAGGCCACCTGTACAATTTTTGGAGGTCATGGTACATCTTGTCAGATCCATGATGGATAGAATACTTGGATTTATGCGACTCGTGCATAATTAAATCCCTTAAACCACCAAATGTAGTAACCAACTCCTGTTCATGAAACATCGGGTTCCTTCTGGACGAGTCTTAAACTCCTTGTCCATACCACGTAGGTTCTCATCCTTAATGTTTTCATCTTTGACGGCTTTGACTTGTGCATCCAAAATCTGTGAAAGGAGGTTTGAATTTATTGTCATGACTAAGGCTCAAACTCATAGTGGCTTAGCACGCTCTTTTTGGCTTAAAGCATCGGCTACAACACTCGCCTTCCCAAGGTGATAACGAATATCACAATCATTATTACTGAGTAGTTCGATCCATCGACGCTGCCTCATGTTCAACTCTTTTTGATCAAGTATGTGTCGAAGGCTTTTTGTGGTCTGTAAACATGATACACCTCGTACCATACAAGTAGTGCCTCCAAATTTTAAGAGAAAATACTACCGCTCCTAACTCCAAATCGTGAGCTGTATAATTCTTTTCATGGACTTTTAGTTGACGAGATACGTAGGCTATAAGTTTCTCTTTCTGCATTACTACAGCACACAATCCTTTGTGTGAGGCATCACAATTAACCACGAAGTTGTCGGTTCCTTCTGGTAATGCTAAAATTGGCCCACTACAAAGTTTCTACTTCAACAGTTGAAATTATGATTCTTCTTTTTCTTCCCAATCAAACTTTTGCTTTTTCTGAGTTAGTTTAGTCAAAGGCTTGGCAATATTTGAGAAACCTTCAATAAATCTTTTGTAATAGTCGGCAAGACCTAGAAATTGGTGTATTTCCGTAGGAGTTGTAGGTGTTGCCCAATCCTTGATAGCCTCGATCTTAGCGAGATTAATGTGTATGCCTTGACTATCGATTACATGCCCAAGAATTTGGCCTATAACTCCTCTTTATTAAGCAGTTCCAAGATTAACTTTAGGTGCTCATCATGTTCTTCCTTACCTCATGAGTAAATTAGAATTTCATCTATGAACACAATTACAAACTTGTCCAGGTATGGTTTACACACCCGATTCATCAGATTCATGAATACCGTTGGTGCGTTGGTCAAACCAAATGGCATCACTTGGAATTCGCAATGACCATAACAAGTTGTAAATGTTGTTTTTTAGGATATCTTCTTCTCAGACTATGAGTTGGTGATAACCTGATTGTAGATCAATCTTTGAGTAGACACTGGAACCTTGTAATTGATCGAACAGATCATCAATTCTCGGTAGTGGATATCGGTTCTTCATAGTTAGCTTGTATAACTCACGGTTGTCAATGCACATCCTGAAGGATCTATCCTTATTCTTAACAAACATAACCTGAGCTCCCCATGGCGATGAACTTGGTCTGATAAATCCTTTATCCGCGAGTTCTTGAAATTGACTAGATAGGTCTTGCATTTCCAAAGGGCTAACCTATACGGTGAGCGTGCCACTGGTGCTGTTACCAAGTCGATTTGAAATTTAACTTGTGTAGTTGGTGGGATTTCAGGCAAGTCTTCGGGAAAGACTTTTAGAAAATCCTATACAACAGGCACATCTTCAAATCCCTTCTCCTACGACTTTTTCTCCAACTTTTTATATGTTATGTGTGCCAAAAATACGTGGCATCCTTTCTGTAAATACTTCTGAGTTTTGATGCAAGATATGATGTTCAACCTCGATTCGCTTCTATCACCTTGGATTGTAAGGGTTTCGTTATCTTAAGGAATATGGACAAGCTTCTCGTCGCATACTATTACTGCGTGGTAATTTGACAACCAACCCATACCTATGATGATGTCAAAACTTCTAAGTTTTATGGGCATTAAGTCTATGTTGAATAGGTGGTTTAGTAAATTCAAGGTACACCCTCGAATTATAGTGTCGGTTCCTACTAACTTTCCATCGGCCAATTCAATGGTATACAAAACATCGAAATCAGTGGGCGCGATATTAATAAGAGAAGTAAAAGCACTTGTCACAAAACTTTTATCGGCACTCGTATCAAATAAGATAGAAGCATAATGATTATTGAGGAGAAACGTACCCATAACAATGTTAAAGTATAACACCCCGTGTTTTAGGACAATGTACGACGTTAATAAAGTCACCATTTATTTTTAGTATTGTACGCGTTTGT
>BQNB010099065.1:4521-25016 GCA_026074375.1 Tanacetum coccineum
GTTAGTTGTTCAAAATATCTAAAATATCTTTTCTCTTTTCTCTCTCATTTCTCTCTCCTCTTTCTCTCTCTAAACAACTCAGTCTTTCTTTCTCATTTCTAGTCCGATTTCTTGATCGATTATATGAAGTGAAGAGTTAACGGGATCCTACAGAAGGGCCTTTTCAGATGGGAACTTTTCGGGAAACACTTGCTGAAGGTACTGAAGGTGCCTTACATCTAGGTCTAGAACGACCTCGAGTCTATTCTGACCTGTCACCTGAAGATAAGGAAAGGTACAATGCTGACATTTGGGCAACAAACATCTTACTTCAAGGGTTGCCAAAAGATATCTACTCTCTTATCAATCATTACACTGATGCAAAGGACATATGGGACAATGTGAAGATACTCCTGGAAGGTTCAGAATTAACAAAAGAAGACTGTGAATTACAACTGTATGATGACTTTGAACACTTCCGTCAGCACAAAGGAGAGACTATTCATGATTACTCTGTCTAGTTTGCCAAACTCATCAACGACATGCGTAACATCAAGATGACCATATCCAGAATGCAGTTGAATTCAAAGTTTGTTAATAACATGTTGCCAAAATGGGGTAGATTTGTAACAGCAGTAAAACTCAACAGATGTTTAAGGGACTCTAACTATGATCAACTGTATGCTTATCTAAAGCAGCATGAGGTACATGCCAATGAAAATAAAATGATGTTGGAACGATTCACTCAACCTAATGTTGATCCTCTCGCTTTAATGACTAATGTTTCACATCAGTAGTCCAATTCACAATCATCTACAAACCCATCATCTACCTATGTTCCATCACACTTTGTTGACAGCTCCCAACTTGATTCAGGACTCTCTCCAACAGACAACTTAATTGAGAACTTAACCAACACAGTTGCCCTGCTCACCCAATCATACAAAACATGTCTTCCTCAAATAAACAATCAACTTAGAACTTAATCAAATTCTAAGAACCAAGCCACAGTTCAAGAAGGCAGGGTTGTTGTTCAGAATGTTCAGGGTCGACAGAATAGAGGACAGGGTAACAATGCACTGGGTGCAGGTGCAGCTGGTTATGGGGGAGCTCAGAATAGAGTTGGGAATGCTAATCCAAGTCAAGCAAGGCAGGTTAAGTGCTACAACTACAACGGTATAGGCCACATAGCAAGGAGCTAAACTCAACCCAAGCATCCACAAAACTCCAAATACTTCAAAGACAAGATGTTGCTGATACAATCTTAGGAGAACGAGGTGGCATTAGATGAAGAGCAGTTATTGTTTATTGCAGGTGGACAAGACAACGTTATTGATGAAGATGTGGATGAGCAACCTGTTCAGGACTTAGAACTCAATGTGGATAAAGTGTTTCAAGTTGATGACTGTAATGCTTTTGATTCTGATGTTGATGAGGCTCCCACGGTACAGACTATGTTCATGGCTAATCTATCATCCGCATATCCTGTTTATGATAAAGCTGGTCCGTCTTATTATTCGGACATTCTATCTGAGGTACATGACTATGATCACTATCAGGATGCTATTTGTGAACATCATGAAGAACACGAGATGCATGACGATGTACAACCAAACTACATTGTTGATTCACATGCTAATTATACGAGTGATAGTAATATGATTCCATATGATTAGTATGTAAAGGACAACGCAGTGCCAGTTGTACAAAGTAATGTATCTTCTATTTCAAATGATGCATACATGATGATATTTAATGATATACATGAACCGCATGCCCAATCTGTCTTTGACACAACACGCAACACAGTAGTTGATAATTCATTAACTGTTGAACTTAAAACATATAAGGAACAAGTTAAACTGTATGAAATACGGGCCAGGTTTGAATTAACGAAAAGAGAACAAAAGATTGATGAACAATTAAGAATAGTTATCACTGACCGTAATATCAAGGAAGAAAATTTGAAAAAGGAACTTCATTCTGTAAAAATGCAACTTGCTTCTACCATCAACCATAACAAGTCAATGGTAGAAGAAGTTACATCTTTGAAAAATGATTTTAAACAGAAAGAAAACAAATACCTTGAAGAATTTTTAGACATGAAAGCTTTAAAAAAAAGGTCAAGGATAAATTATACAAACAAGACCAGTCTCTTCAAACAGTTCACATGTTGTGTAAACCAAAGCCCTATTATAATGAACTGAATAAGGTAGCTATTGGCTACAAGAACCCTTTATGCCTCACCCGTGCAAAGCAAGTTCAGCCTGCTCTATATAATGGTTATGAAATTATCAAAAACAATCATGTCCCGGCTTTAGTGCACAACACAGAGGATACCCTAGAGATAGCAAAATCACTAGGAGGAAAATGAATGACAAAATGAAAGACCCTGAGTGTGTAACTCATAAGGTTAAGATTGCACCACCAGATTACTCGAAAGAGAATTATTTAGCGACCTTCACACCACAGAAGCAATTAACCCCTGAGCAAATATTTTGGTCTTAAGATCTCATAAAGATAAAAGAAGAAGCTCTCAAAAAGCAAACCACCGACTCCAGACCAATCAAAGCATTGATGGTGTATCCACCAAATATACCTGCAATGCTTGTCCCCAGGGTGCTTCCAATAAAAAGTCAAGTGAAAATTAATATTTTTGCACTTATACAACTTTTTTCAGAATTTGAGAAAACCTGTAAAAAGAGAATTACACCAACAGGGTTTACTAAAGGGGAAAGGGGTTTTGAACAAACCAAAGAATGTTACCTCACCGAGGTCATTCCATTTTTCAAAACACCTAAAGAACATTTTGAGGGAATTCAAAAGGCTTTAACTAAAGAAATTAAAGAAATGAAAGACATTTTTGAAGAGTTGGAAGCTGAAGTTGACCAAAATGTTGTCAATAGGAAGCATGATCAGATTGAGTGGAAAAATCTACTTATTGCAAATGATAATTTAATTGTTGATTGCTTGTCCAAAGAAGTGTTTTATATTGCAACGAATTCTTAGCTTACTGTATCTAGATTAACTGAAATGCATGAAGCCACATCATTGTTCAAACACGTTGTCTGGAACTTGAAGCAGAGCTTTCTAAATTACAGGATAAGGTTCAAAAAGATGATCATACTGAATTAGTAAAACGTTTTTCTAATCTTGAGGTAAATCACTTAAATTTACAGTTAAAGTATCAAAACCTTAAAGAAATTTTTAGAAACGACCCATCTCCACCCGCTCGAGATACTCCTGATTTTGACTCAGTCTTTGTAATCGAAAAAATGAAAGCTTCCATTCAAGGAAAAGACAACGCCATCAAAAAATTGAGAATGCAAATCTCTCAATTGAAAGAGACGCGTAGTGAAGCAGACCGTACTCTTGATTTCAAGACTTTAGATTTTCAGATCACTCAATTAACTAAAAAAGTCACCGTTCTTCAAGAACAAAATGAGCTTTTTAGGGCAGAGAATGAAAAAGTTAAACAACACTACAAGGAATTGTATGATTCTATTATGATCACGCATGCTAAGCATATAGAACAGACAATGGCCTTACTAACTGAAAATGAGAATCTGAAAGCCCAAATACATGAAAATCTGAAATGCAACACTATAGCGTCTATAAAACCAATAGTTTTTGCACCCTGTAGGTATGCTATAGATGTTGAACCAATTCATCCTCACAATAAGAACAACAGGGAAGTTCATCTACATTATCTCAAACATCTTAAGGAAAGTGTAGAAACCCTTCACGAGATAGTAGAGGAAGCTAAGGTTGAAAGACCATTAGATGGATCACTTGCATCTGCTTCCCTTTATACTAAACACTCTTAGGAACTATTAGAATATGCGATTGGCACTTGTCCGAAAGACTTTAACCAACGAGATAAAAAGCATGCTCCTACCCCTTTAATTAGGAAAAAGCAAGTTACTTTTGAAGAACAATGTGACAAGTCAAAGAGTAACACACACAAACATGTAAAGCAACCGAACACTCAGAAGACTAATGTCCATGTGCCTCCTTCTACAGGAGTAAACTGTTGCACCAATGCTAGCGGATCACAGCCTAGGAGCAATACCAAGAAAAATAGGATCTCGCCAGCTAAAGGTGTCAACATGAAGAAAGTAGAAGAACGCCCCAGGATAAATAAGTAACTTAAGAACCACGAATCGTGTTGATTCTAGTAGTAGCTCTAAGCATACTGTAATTAATTCGAATTTTGATTATGTTTGCCAAACATGTAACAAATGTTTAATTTCTGCAAATCATGATGTATGTGTGGTTGATTATTTGCAATCTGTTAAGGCATCCCCCTCTATTCATAATATTGTGCGCAAAGTTAAGCAAGTTTGGAAACCTAAGCAAGTTAGGCAAGTATGGAAACCCACATGCAAAGTGCTTACCAGTGTTGGTTATCAATGGAGACCCACGGGCTGAATATTTACTTTAGGAGAATAGTGCCCTTTAACTAGGCTCACTATACCCAAAGTAGCACCTACTAAGCAGAACGAGAATCATGCCATTACTTGTGCTAACCAACAGGAACCCAACCAAAATTGGGGATCCAACTTTCCAAACTCACCATCTTCGTTTGTTTTCAAATGCAGGTCGTACAGATCATCCTTTGGTATTTAGATTCAGGCTGCTCAAAACATATGATGGGGGATCGATCACGGCTCAGGAATTTCGTAAAAATGTTCATCAGGATAGTTAGATTCGGGAATGACCACTTTGGTGCTATATGGGTTATGGAGATTATGTGATTGGTGATAGTGTAATCTCCAAGGTATACTATGTGGAAGGACTAGGACACAATCTGTTCTTTGTCGGACAATTTTGTGACTCTGATCTAGAAGTTGCATTCAGGAAACATTCATGTTATGTTCGAAATACGGATGGTGTTAAATTAATTAAAGGTTCTCTCGGTTCTAATTTGTACACTATCTCGGTTGAAGACATGATGAAGTCCTCTCCCATTTGCCTGTTGTCTAAGGCCTCCAAGAACAAATCATGGTTATGGCATCGTCGTTTAAACCACTTGAACTTCGGTACCATTAATGACCTTGCAAGAAAGGACTTAGTCAGAGGTTTACCTAGATTGAAGTTTGAGAAAGATCATCTTTGCTCTGCATGTCAACTAGGAAAGAGCAAAAAGCATACCCACAAACCCAAAACTGAAAACACCAACTTAGAAGTTTTTAATACCCTTCATATGAATTTATGTGGACCGATGCGAGTGCAAACAATTAATGGGAAGAAATACATCTTAGTCATCGTTGATGATTATTCTCGGTTTACTTGAGTTAAGTTTTTGAGATCGAAAGATGAAACCCCAAAGGTCGTCATCAAATTTTTGAAGCAAATACAAGTCGGTCTTAACAAAACTATTAGATACATCTGTACCGATAATGGCAAAGAATTTGTCAATAAAGATTTGACTGCATATTATGAACGTGTCAGCATTTTTCACCAAAAGACAGTTCCAAGAACTCCACAGCAGAATGGCATTGTCGAAAGACGGAATCGTACTCTTGTAGAGGCCGCTAGGACAATGTTGATATTTTCTAAGGCTATGATGTTTCTATGGGCAGAAGCTGTGGCTACTGCTTGTTACACTCAAAATCGATCCCTCATTCACACTTTTCATAACAAAACCCCATATGAGCTGGTGCATGATAAGAAGCCTAATCTAGCCTTTTTCTGTGTCTTTGGTGCTCTTTGTTACCCTATAAATGACAGCGAAGATCTTGGAAAATTACAACCAACAGCTGATATTAGAATATTTGTTGGTTATGCACCTAGCAGGAAAGGGTATAAAATCTACAACAAAAGAACCTGACGAATTATGGAAACTATTCACGTTCAATTCGATGAGCTGACTGAGCAAATGGCTCCTGTGCAACTCAGTACAGGACCCGCTCCTACATTTCTGACGCCTGGACAGATAAGTTTAGGGCTCGTACCAAATCCGGTTCCTGCAGCACCTTATGTACCCCTCATAAATAAAGAACTAGAGATTTTATTCCAACCAATTTTCGATGAATACCTAGAACCTACTCGTGTTGAAAGACCGGTCTCTCCTGCTCTAGCAGTTTTAGTTTCAGTCACTTTCGCCGGTACACCTTCATCTACTACCATTGATCAAGATGCACCTTCTCCAAGTCATTCACCGTCATCTTCGGCATTACAATCTCCAAGTTTACATCAAGGCGTTGCAGCTAAATCTACTTTCATGGAAAACAATCCTTTTGCTCCTGTTTATAATGATCCTTACATAAACGTATTTGCTCTGGAACCTAGTTTTGAAGCATCATCATCTGGGGATCTTAGTTCAGCAGAATCTCCTTATGTCACTCAAACACTTTAACATCTCGGGTAATAGAGCAAAGATCACCCGCTGGATAATATTATTGGTAACCTCTCTCGGCCGGTATCCACCAGAAAACAACTGGCAACCGATGCCTTGTGGTGCTTGTATAACTCTGTACTGTCAAAAGTCAAACCAAAGAATTTCACATCCGCAATAACTAAAGATTGCTGGTTTCAAGCTATGCAAGATGAGATTCACGAATTTGATCAACTTCAAGTATGGGAATTAGTACCTTAACCAGACTGTGTCATGATTATAGCTCTCAAGTGGATTTACAAAGTTAAGCTTGATAAGTACAGTGATGTTTTGAAGAACAAGGCTTGGTTGGTGGCCAAGGGATATCGACAAGAGGAGGGTATTGATTTTGAGGAATCATTTTCATCGGTTGCACGTATCAAGGCTATTCGAATCTTCATCGCTAATGCCGCTAGTAAAAACATGACCATCTATCAAATGGATGTCAAGACAGCATTCCTTAATGGCGAGTTGAAGGAAGAAGTCTATGTTAGTCAACCAGAGGGTTTCGTTGATCCAGATCATCTGACACATGTTTATCGTCTGAAGAAGGCTTTATACGGTTTAAAGCAAGCTCCTCGGGCATGGTATGATACCTTGTCACGATTCCTTCTGGACAAAAAATTTTCCAAGGGTGCAGTTGATCCGACATTATTCACTCGGAAAAGAGGCAAACATATTCTTCTTGTTCAAATATATGTAGCTGATATTATATTTGCCTCGACCGACCCTAAAGTGTGTGACATATTTTCCAATGAGATGAGTTTTAATTTCAAATGTCAATGATGGGACAAATGTCTTTTTTTCTAGGATTATAAGTTTCTCAAAATCCCGGAGGCATTTTTATTAATCAATCACAATTTGCTCTTGAAATATTAAGAAATTTAGGATGGATTCGTGTGACCCAATTGATACACCCATGGTGGATCGACTTAAACTGGATGCGGACCCACTAGGGATTCCAATTGACCAGACTCGATTTCATAGTATGGTCGGCTCCCTGATGTACCTCAGTGCCAGCAGACCCGACCTTGTATTCGATGTATGCATGTGTGCTAGGTATCAGGATTCGCCTACCAAAAAGCACCTTGAAGCACTTAAATGGGTCTTTCGGTATCTCAAAGGAACCATTAATTAAGGTCTTTGGTATCCGAAAGACACCGCTGTGGCACTAACGGCCTATGCAGATGCGGACCATGCAGGTTGTCAAGACACACGAAGAAGTACGTCAGGAAGTGCTCAGTTCCTTGGGGATAAATTAGTCAGCTGGTCATTAAAGAAACGGAAGAGCACTGCGATCTCAACTGCAGAGGCTGAATACAATGCCATGTCTAGATGTTGTGCTCAAATACTTTGGATGAGATCCCAGCTTTCAGACTACAGCTTTGCATTCAATAAGATTCCCCTGTATTATGACAATCGCAGTGCCATTGCTCTCTGCTACAATAATGTCCAGCACTCCCAGTCCAAGCACATTGACATACGACACCATTATATAAGAAAGCAAGTTGAGAAATGCGTGGTTGAATTGTACTTCGTGACGACGGATTATCAGCTCGCGGACATATTCACCAAAGCATTACGAAGAGAGCGATTTAAATTTCTACTCCCGTGACTTGGTATGAAGAGTATGTCTCTGGCAACCCTTAAACGTCTTCCAGAAGGAGAAGAGGAGTAAAGGATGGTCCTCCTGTATCCTCTATAAATATGTATATAGCTTAAATCTAAAAAGAAAATACAAAAATATAAAACCATAAAAAATCAGAAAATAGAAAATACCAACAATAGTTTTTCAAGACATGTCTTCTGTTTATCTATAACATTTATGGAACTAGAAATGTCATTCAATAATGACACGGGTCTTTAAATGAAGCTCGAATGGAAGTTCAAATTTTTCAAAACATGTCTTTATGGCTTGCAGTTATTTCAGGCTGCAACCCGTTCTTCAAATTGAGGAAAGTTCTCCTGGGCATGGATTACTTTATATCCATGAAACTCCTACTTAATGTACGTTTCAGTGCATTATTTCTTGATATAGAAGAGAAGTCTTCTTTCTTTCACCAAATGATTTTTCATCTATGATTCTTCAGAAAATTATTTGTGTTACCCACAGTGGAAAAGTATTGTTTGAAAATTAATCAGACTTGAATTTCTCAAAATTTGACACTCAATCATCGACTACAGCTCTTTAAATAGAAAACAAGTCATTGATTGAGGGGAGAGTGTTTTCAAATTTATGACATCTAACGGGCATTTTAATTCATCAAATAATTAATTGGTAAACGGTTTTTGTAGTGATCGGGTTTACAAATTGAAGGGGAGTTAAATTTATTTTAACTCAAAAGGCCATTATTGTCAATTATTTATGAGTATAGGGACTTATGTGCAACATGCTAAATAATTCCTAGGCTTATGAAACAATAAGGACCATTTGTGCCTTTTTTCTGAAACTTAAATAAACCTTACTAAGTCACCTAGCCAAAAAGAAATAGATTTAGGAAGCTAAGGGACCAAAACTGCCAAATGATGAAACCTCTTAAAGTATAAAAGGTGCCAGCGAGTTATCATTAGTCAAACTTTCAAAATTCAGTCAAATGTTCTCTCTAAAACCTCTCTCGCAACTCGCTACCTTGAGCTTTTCTTTGATTTGTGATTTATATGTCCATTCGTGCTAAGATACTATGGCTGATATGAACATTCCTGCGAATGATGTTCCTGCTTAACAAGCTCCTACTATCGCACCACCAACCATGACGGATGATCAAATTTTACCATCCAACAAATGGGTGCCCATCGGCAAGAGTAACTGCGTACTTGATGTACAGAAGTCTCAGTTGAATCCTATCTTCCCGATTGTTGTGGCCATACTGAAAAACACCAATTTCTTTAGGGCCTTCATAGCATCCTCTACGATTTCGGCTATCTACATTCAGCAGTTTTAGGACACCATGTGTTTTAACTCATCGACTGGGTTGTACAGATGTCAGTTGGATGAGCAATGGTTCAACCTTCACAAATATATTCTCAGAGATGCACTCGATATCACTCCACCCAATGACAACAATCCTTTTGTGGCTGTAGCGAGTTAAGACTTTTCTTGGTAGCGAGTTAGTGTTGTTGCTTATTTAGCGAGTTGTAGTTCTAGTCAGCGAGTTATGGTTATTGTATTACCATGAACAGGCAACTCGCTAACCCGCAGCGAGTTGATGAAGATTTATATATTTTATTAAAATACTCAACTCGCTATTTCAAATTTTCCAAATTTAATAGCGAGTTAAATATTTTAATAAGAATGTACATAGCGAGTAGTCTCAGCGAGTTGAATTCTTTCTTATTTTATGGTGTGCAGGTAACTCGCTACTTATTAGCGAGTTAAAGAAAATTCTATTTATTATAATAATTAACCCTCTATTTCAAATTTTCGAATTCGGTAGCGAGTTAAGTGTTTATAATATAATATTCATAGCGAGGAGGGTAGCGGGTATGTAGCGACGTTGTGGAAATATTATTTTAGAGAGTTATCATTGTGCATTTTGTCAACACATTCCAAGGTTGACTTCTGTTGACCTTAGAATTGACCAAACTCATCTAACACCATATATCTGTACGTATGTCCTGTTGTTGGAATTATCTGTGCAGATTCTATGGCTGACATGAATATTCCTGCTGATAATGTGCCTACTGAACACGCTCCTGCTGTCGCACCACCTACCAGAACAGATGATCAGATTCTTCCGTTTAAGCTAAGGTGTGGCCCATCGGGCAAGAGTAATTGGGTGCTCGATGTTCTGGAAGTCCCAGAGAAATCCTATCTTCTCAATTGCTGTGGCCATACTAAAAGACATTAATTTCTTCAGGGCCTTTACAGCATCATCCATGATTCCTACTATTTACATTCAGTAGTTTTGGGACACCATGTGCTTTAACTCATCTACAAGATTGTACAACTGTCAGTTGGATGAGCAATGGTTCAATCTATACAAAGATATTCTCAGAGATGTACTCGATATCACTCCGGCCAATGATAACAATCCCTTCGAGGCTCCACCTTCGGTGATTACTGTATTGAGTATGTCAACCACTTTGGGATTACCCCAGCTACGCTCAGGAGGTGTCTGCAATGTCTGTTATGCTCTCTATCAAACCATGGAGAGCCTCCTGTCTATGATCAATATTGTCGCCTCACAGGTAAATAAACTGTTGGAATTTGACAGGCCAAGGTATATCCTGTGTTCAGTTTCTTTGGGGTATCACTCATCACTCTAACATTGACTATGCTGAACGGATTTGGGAGGAGTTTGTTCAATCCATACAAACCTTCCTCACTGACAGGAAGAACTTAGCTACGGAAGCTCGCGGAAAGAAAAAGACCCTTCATCTGCTAATCCCAAATGTTAGGTTCACCAAACTTATCATCCACCACCTAAGAACCAAGCATAACATACATCCAAGAACCGGCTCGCCTCTTTACTATTCACATGAGGAAAGCATTCTGAACACCCTTAGGTTTGTTGGAAAGGATGGAAGGGAAGTCTTTGGCATGCCAATACCTGATGCTCTTCTCACTGATGAAATCACAAGTGCACCTTACTACAGTAGATACCTGGAGCATGTAGCTGAGTATCAATGTTGTCTGGATGAAGAACACGGTAAAGCAGAGGAAGAAGATGTTACCGAATCTCCCAAAGCTGCCAAGGCTACTAAATCCAAGACAGCTAAGCAGACTAAGCCCTCAGCACCTAAAGCATCTAAAGTCATTAAAACCACCCAAACCAAACACAAAACATGAACCTCAAGAAAGGAAAAGTAAAAGCGTAAACTGGTCAAGGAGACATCTTATGCACCATCTCCTGCAAAATGATCTAAATCTAGTAAGGTGACAAAGCAGCGAAAGCCAAAGAGCCCTCTGCAGTTGGTTAATTAGTTTGTTGACGAAGGTGTTCCAGAACAGGAACCTGTTTATGGTGATGAAGAAGCAGACATTCAACGGGCCGTGGAACTAAGCATTAAGGAACAAGCAGAACGTAATCAGGGACCAGCTCATCCGGTGGTTATAAGGGAACCTGACTCTGCGATTCAACCGCTTCCTGATGTACAGGGAAAGGGAAAAGAGAAGGTCAGCGATGAACAAGTAGCTCTTGATCTTCTCACCCTTCAGACACCAAAGAAAAAGAGCCCTGCTGAACAATATATCTTCCAGAGGCGCACACCTACCACAACTGAACCCTCTGGTCATGCTGAATCTCCTTCATTATATGCGGAACTGGGTCTGACTAACAGTGAGACAGAATCTGATGAGGAAGTGTCTCCTGAGATTAATGCTGGAACTCAAGATGAAGGCCAGGCTGGACCAAACCCTGGTGTAACAAGATGAAGGACAGGCTTGGACCAAACTTGGTATACAGATGAAGCCAGGCTGGATTCCAATACCCTGGTGATGTTGTCTAGAGTGCCCAACCTCACGTCAAAGTCATGTGTTCTGCGTTGGACCAAAACCTTAAACACATGGACTTCCGAGGTTACTAATGCTTCATTCAACAAAACCCTAAAGCAAAATGGTATGAAGAGTTTATACACGTATGTAACCATGTGTTCAGGAAACCTCAAACTCCAATGAAGATCAAGTGATACTTGAGAACTTGTATGCTCCGTATGGAACTCTGTTTCTCTACAAAATTTGACAGGGAACTCAGCTTCACCAATCTAATTCCATTGTGGAGAAATCTTCAAGGAAGAGCCTCTGATAAATCCAATACTTGAAGGCAGGGTTAGTAATGGTCACGGTCCCCATTCATCAAGACACTTCCTCGGTTCCTCCAATGACCACTCTAGTTATTGACCTTACGACGATGCAATCGGACTCTCCACTTCCAACATCAACAACAACAACCTCAATAATCACAATAACAACTATTCCACCAACTCATCAACCACAGCAAAGCACCACAGATCTGATCCTTGTCCATCACATAGGTGAACTCGAACAACAATACCAACCTATGAGGGGATCTGTACAAAGACAATTTTAGCCCTTGGGGAAAGGTTAGACAAACATGGAACACGGCTATACAACTTGGAGAATCTTGATATTCCCTACAAGGTAAGCCAGGCTGCTGATGAGATAGTTACTGATACAGTAAACTGGGCAATGCAAGCTCTACTACGAGCTCGCTTCAAGGATCTGCCCACTGTCGATTTGAAGGAAATACTGCAACAACGAATGTTTGAAGACGACTCCTACAAGGCTAATAATGTTCACAAGGACTTGTATGAAGCCCTGCAGAAGTCCTTGGAGTTTAGAATTATTCAAATCAAAGTCTAGCTGGATAGGAGGAGCTCGTATTGTGAAAATGAGATGAAAGAGACCGTGACACACCAAGATCTCCTCCTGGGTCTCCACCATCATAGCCACCTCCTCTACCTCCTCCAGCAGGCACATCTGGTGCTCCAGGTACATCAGGAGCATCAGGGTCTTCTCAGTTGCCGCCACCTCCACCTCCTCCATCTACTGGTACATCTGGATCTACTCCACAACAGGGCCATAAAGCTCCGAGTTCATCCAAGACTACAACCTTAGCTCAACAATCTATGGCTTGGACCACTTCTGATACTAGATATGAGTCAACTAGCATCGCAGGGGGTCAAGAACTATCTCCTTCAGATGATCTGATGCATGATGACTCCGCTCCCGACGAACAGGTATAGGTATCTGATGATCAAGACTCCGGGAATGATCACACTCCAGCAGCTGCTAATTTAAGAAAACACTGGTGGAAACCATTACCTGAAGAAGAAAGACCGACGACTCCTAAACCTGCTTGGACCATTCCTTCTTCCCATAAGTCAGATGTGGAGAATAACTAGGCCTCTGCGCTGGCCACAACCTATGAGCCCCCAGATGAGAACTCCCTGCTTGCAAAGATTGGAGACATGACAACCTTCCTGAACTCGTACTGCCAAAGAATGAACAAAACTGTGCTTACACAAGAAGATTTCAAAGGACATGCTTATGAAGTTGTTAAAACATTCTACCCAGATGTAATTCACCTTCAGTTTCAGATGGAGGAGTGTCACAAGATGCTCACAGATCAGGTTGACTGGGCGAATCTGGAAGGAGATCAAGTCAGAATCAATGTTAACCGACCACTGCCTCTTGGTGGTCCTCTAGGTCATGTCACTATTCAAACAAAATTCTTCTTTAATAAAAGGACTCTGGAGTTTTACGATATGGCAGCAAGGGAAGCTGTCCTACACTCTCGATTTCCAAGATGAAGGCTGCAAGCTATCCTGACTTTGGTCTTGAATTACTAGTGCCTGAGCAAATGTGGATTGATGATGTGTGTACTTATGACGTAAATGCAAAATATGGCATCTCTCACTGGTGGTTTACTAGACAAAAGTTCTACATTGACAGACATGAATCTCTATCACATCGAAAAGAGGTCCGAACACACATGCAGATTCTCGTGTTGTAATCCAGAATATTTAAAGCCTACTCACGATACGGATATGACTACTTGAGCGAAATTATCCTCCGAAGAGCTGATCATCACGAACACAAGATTGCTGAAAAGGATTTTAAGAACCTGTATCCCAGTGACTTTGAAGACCTAAATTTGCTCCTTTTGCAAGGTCGTCTCGATTATCTTTCTGGTTCAGACAAACGGATGTTATCAACTACTGTCAAGCTGTGGATCCGAAACTTAGTGATTCAACAGCGGGTTAAAGACTTCCAACTTGGTATTGAAAGCTACCAAACTCAGCTGAACCTCACTAAACCAGGATGGGATGCTACAGGATACGAGTTCAAGGCATTGTTTTATACCATATTGAGTTCCTTCGAGCTCAGTATCTTCTCCAGTCTTTAACAACAATGAACGGAAAGATCATGCGGTTCAACGAGATATTCAAGTTCAGTGACGGCACGTTGACACGTATTCTGGAAACACTGGATTACAGAGTCAAGGAATTCAAGATCAAGCGTCTTAATCCGGGTATGAATATGCGCTTCTGGACTGAAAAGGACGTGACAAGGAGCAAAGAGTTCATTACTGCAATTGAAAGGCGATTGAAGACAAGAAGGATCTACCAAAACCTGGAATGCTTTATTGGTGGACGTGTTCGTGATATTGACTATAGGCTTCTTTAGAGAACTAAATGATATCGTCATTCCATCTAAAAGGTCAATATCATGTGTAGTATATGAAAACTTTGTACTTATATAGCTATGTAGTTATCATGTTATGTGTAGTTCGAATTTTTCATGAGTTTTCTAAACTCTAAATCATCCCTACCTCCTATAAAATTCCTCCTATTGACACTAACAGACTCCCTCACTATTTGAGGTGGAGCATTATTGTTTCCAATATCAGCTTGTATTTAATCAGACCACACTTTCTCCTAAATTTTTCTAACATATTTAAATCAATCGAGATCCTAAATCTCAAAGGGATTGAAATTTTTGATCAGTGGAGAGAATGTGATTTTAATATGAAATCTGATAAAAATGTGATCTATTAAGACTCAAGCAGGTACTCCTCCCTCCATGTGCCAAACAATTTCAATTACCGATGCACGTGTTAAGGGGGAGCGTTTCTAAATATAATCAAAACAATCAAGGTACAATGTCTTTGATATTTATATCACAAGTACCTTTGTTGATTTTCGTAATGGTTTATGGCCAACGTGACTGTATCCAAAGACCGGACCTGTAATTACTTTATTAGGTTTTAAGATTGGTAAGGTTAGGTACTCATTCCCATAATCCCGCCAGAGCCGGAGGGATCTACCAAGGGACAATCTACTAGTTAGTGTAAAAGTCCTAGGTATGATTACAAAAGGAGTATTGTGAGAATAAGGGAATAGTGCGGACTGAGATGGAGCTAGTACTGGAATATACCCAACAAGATATTAGTTATGAAGTCTTGGTAAGCACTGAAGGGGTTGAAGAATGAAAAAGAAAAGTTAAGATAAAGGGTGAAAAGAAAGTAGCCCTCCTTAAACATTAGGCAGAAACCGGGTCACTATATATGCTGTCAGAATCACATGGTTGATTGCTGACATTGAAGACAAGTATCATGGACCCAGTGATACGCTGCACAACCCTCCCTAGCCACTCAAGATCCCTCAAAGGATTCTTGTTTCATTTCTCACGGATATCAATACATTTCTATCATCCCTCTCACTCCGAGTTAGATGATATTGAAAAGGTGGCCGTCCGCTCCAGCCTCTGACTACTAAAACCAAAAATGCACTATAGAGTCTAGAGCTATGAGATCATCCATAAATCTCGTTAGGACGCTAATACAAACTATACTTGCTCATCACACACTGTGATTACATGTAGATTTAAGAGTCCTTACGCATTATCCGTGTGGTATTGCCTAGATAATCCCGACGTGATACGAAAGTACTCACAATGAAAGATGGGAATCTCTAGAGCCAATATCAAACAAGTCTTGGTACGGTGATACATGTGAGTTCCTCTATGATCAGACTTATGACAAATGGAAAGGAAACAATGGTGCGATTCTTTCTGAATCAAACTTGTTTAGGCAGTGACTTGACGAATAGTTTTGAAAAAACCTTTGATTTGCTCAACAACTTGTTTTTCGAGAGCACATGGATGTGTTTCTTTCAAAAAAAATGTGTTTCTGATGAAATTTGATTTTCTGATAAAAATAACACGTCGATGTTGTCACAAAAACCCTCTTTTTCTGAGTGACAAAACGAATTGACTTTCAATTCAATTTTTCATTTAATCAGTGGGTTTCTCAATTCACTAGTTTCACTCACTCCCTCCCAGTGTCTTTTGCGTCTACTTTGAGACGCTCGGTTTGAGAACGGCTAGGCACAAACTGCGGAACCCTGTCCAAGGAGATTTTGGAATCATTACCTGATCACAGGCAGTATTATATGAATAACGGGGAACCGTGGTTCTTGCAACCTTTTTCGACGGAAGTGACAAAGACCACTTTGCGTTTGTTTTTCCTACTTATGCTTACAGGAAATCCGACAGGTAGACGATAGAAGCTGATTGGCCCGAGACAGTCAATTCACAAACCTCATGCTCACACTTAATATTCCTAATTAAAGACATCATGATAACTTAAAGACCTACAACACAGCTTCCGCAATAAAAATATATATGATAATAATTTATTTTATTTTGAATATTATCTTATTAGCCTTAACTATATATATAAAAATGTCTTTTTGTAAAATGCTTGAAGTATGTATAAATCCTCTACCTTTCAGAAAACAACTAGTAAGTTTAATATATAAATTAAATAAAAAAGTCTTATAAATTTAAAATTATCCAAAAAGAATCCATTCATATCGAATCACACAAATCTTCCACCAAACATCCTATAGTTAATGAATTTATCATCATAAATATACCTGAAGAAGATGTCGAACCAGAACCAAATTTACCTCTCCAAGAAATAATAATCCTCGATCCCGATGATCAGATTATGTGGGAAAGTGCTAAGACTGTAGCATCGACTCCTAATTCTGCCATTATTCAACTCGATGTTGATGACAACTTTGTTATCAATAGTACTCACTTAAATATGATTCGGGAAAATAAATTTGATGGTTATCTGCGGGCCGATCCGCATGACCACATCTGTGAATTTTTTGCAATCTGCAACATGTTTAGATATGGCAAAACTCAAAGTGAAGCTGTCAAGATTATGATCTTTCCCTTATCCTTGTGTGATGAAGCTAAATTCTGGTTTAACGAACTTAATGATGAGTCTATAACATCGTGGGAACAAATGAGAGAAGCTTTTATAAACAGATTCTTTCAACCTTCGTTATTTAACCGCCTTTTACTTGAAATCAGAAATTTCTCTCAAAACATATGTGAAAGTCTAACCGAAGCTTGGTTACGACTGAAAATCATGCTTCGAAAATGCCATGGGCACGGTCTGACCAAAGGAACTATTATTCAAATATTTTATCACGGTCTAGACGAATCCACTCAAGGAATCCTAGATGGAAATGCCGGAGGAATCTTCCTCTACAAAAGTCCAAATCAAGCTTTTCAATTTCTCGAGGACAAAGTCCTTTTCAAACATGATTGACCCATTAAATATAAAAATGAACATCATCGAAAATCTGTTTCCTTCGCCGATGGGAGTGATAGTAATGATGATAATTATCGATTAATGAAAAAATTGGAAGCTCTAACTATAAAAATGGATTCTCAATTCCAGAGCTTAAAAGAGGAATTGTAAGATATACGTAACAAATACAATGAGCTTAAAGAGGGAAACGCTTCTAAAAACCACCTGAACGATGACACGCTGATGTGTGAACATCATGAAGCCAATTACATCTAATCTGAAGATTATCAAAATCGAAATTCTTATGATTCATTTTCTCACCAATCCCTTCATGATTGTAATGATCCTGAGAAATCGCTCACTGAATTAAACAATGATGTGAAAAATGATCTCGAAGATTTTAAAAGATGTGTTCGTAGCATGAGGACTGTTCATGATAAACTCTATGACAGAGACGATGGTAAAACCACCAGTGTTTTACCTAAGAAAAAGTCTAAACCCGTCAATCAAGAACCTCAGCCTCAAACAGATTTTGAAAAATCAATCAAAAATTCTTGGATGGTCAAAGAGTTACAAATATGTTTTTCAAAAACAATGTTAATGATATGATTTTAAAAATGGTCGAAGTCTCAAAACGTCTCTTCAGAACAAACGGATAGGATGACCTACCTTTCTCCTCAAGCTACACCGGCACGTGAAGCCATAAACACAGAGTGGAAAGTCCGATGAATCTACGAAGACTCAAAAAGATCCACCACCTCCTATCATCGTTAACAATAAAATTCCAAAAGATAAACCTATTAAGGCATCAAAAAAGGGCTATCACGTTGTCGAAACAAAAGAATATCCATTCTGTGAGTACATACCACATATCTTTTACCTCTAAAAACGAGCTTAAATGACCAAAAACAGACAAAAACTGCCAAATATATGTTTGTTTTGCATTTGTATTGTGTAGGAAGTGGATATCAACAAAAAGACAGAAAACCAAGCCAAAATGACAAAACTGAGCATGGAATGGAAAAGACTGTGCAAAATCAAGGCCAAAGTCCAAAAATGCCAAAGTCAGAGTCAATACTGAAGAATCAGCAGTCAAACCGGAGCCGAAACTGAAGAATACTATTGAAAGCAATCTTTACCCATCTGATGGGTCGGGAAAGCCCAATAGTATATCTATGAAGACTGTGAAGACCAAATGGGCCCTCAATCAATTACAACAGCCCATTTGTGTGCAATTGACAAAGACTGTGAAGACTTTGAAGGCCCAATCCTAGCCCAGTTACAGCCAATCTCAGCCATTGTACACACAAAACCCACTCCTACACCTTATTGGGCTTGAAAAAGCCCAATAACCAAGCCTACACCTTATTGGGCCCAAACCCAAACCCAGTGGGCCCAATACAAGCCCAAGCCCAACAAAAGCCCATTAATCCTTTTTATAAACTTTAGGGACTAAAAAGGTCATTTTTAAAAGTGTTTTATAAAGAAAAATGGAAAAATAAAAGAAAGGGACTAAAACTGCCAAATGGCAGTTTTCCTTTTAGTATAAAACCACAAGGGCTGAAATTGCAATATACCTAAAGTCTCTTTATTTCTTTTAGTTATAAAACGACAAGGACCATTTGTGTACAACTCCAAACCTATTTATAACTAATTTTCGGCTTAAAAGAAAAGGAAAAGAGAAGAGAGTTGAGGGACTTAAATTGCATCATCTCCAAACTTGTCTTTTAAACCTGCGTACCAAGAACTGTACCCTCCCATGTACCCGCCAAAACTTTACCACCCCCTTTCCCACGGTTTTTCTACCCAAACCACCTCCCAAGTACTCCACAGCTCACTCTCACCACTTCCCACAAACCTAGTGCCCCTATAACCCCTTCCCTGCCAAATTCACACAACCCGAGCCCCCTTCAATGGTTGAGATGAGTTGTAATGTGATCCAAAGGCTGGGAATTATGTGCTGAGCCTTTCTACACTCGCAACAAACACAGCCCAAGGGCTTTGAGCTAGTATAAAAGAGCCAAGAGCAAGCCGACTACAAACACACCAATTTTTATGTTTTAGCTTAATTTTCAATCCCAAGTCTTTTCTTTTAATCTTTTAAGTGTACTCAGTTGTTTTTAAAGCTTTATGTTGTAATCTTTCAGTTTTAATCAAAGTTAAGAATTTTCTTGTGTTATTCCAATTGTCAAAATTTCAAGCATCATTTAAGTAGCTTAATTCTGTTTGAATTGATTAAACATATGTTAAAAGTTATATAAATCTACTTCTAGCCCTTATCTCTGCCTTATTTAACCAAACTCAGTAAAAAAAAATTCGTTTTTTATATTTAAGGGGGTGTTTGGCATTGCTGTCAAAATGGGTCATTTGGGGTTAACCATGGGTCAAACACACTCAGCCATCTTTGGCTGAGTGTGTGGGCTTTATTAGGCCAAGTTTTATCATAATTTTTTGTTAAAAATAAGTTTTTAGAACCCTTTAATTTTCTGTCAAAATTTGAATAAGTAAACTTGAGCTTAAGTGCTCAAGCTGCATAAGCAGCTTAAGCACCCTTTTGTTGTGCTCTTTGTTGTGTTACTAGCCCCTTTTAAAAGCCCTTTTGTTCTGTCTTTGGTTTGACAATACAAGTCAAGAGTATGTGTGCATGTGTGATTTTGAAAATAGCCACTTTTAAGCCCCAATTATCAGCAGTAAAAATAAGGGCTTAAGCCCCAAAACTTTGAAAATAAGCTCTTTTACCACCCCTTGTTATCTGTTTGTGGTTTATTGTGGCTAAAAAGCTCATATGAGCTTATTTCAATAAGCTCAAAAGCCCCTTTGTTCACTGCTTAAACCTCCCCTGGTGCTGAGCACCAAAATTAAGCCCTCTTTTCTAGCTTATCTAGACACTAAGCATTAGGATTTTAGTGCTTTTTCTTTTAGCTTATAGGTAGGTGTATTAGGTTTAGCAGCTTATTTGCCTTAGATAGTTTATTAGTATAGCTTATTTAGTGCTTAAAAGGTCCACTTTTTCTGTTTTATCTAAAACTGTTTAATAAGCTCAAATCACTTCCAGCTTATTTTAG
>BQNB010099066.1:1879-19503 GCA_026074375.1 Tanacetum coccineum
CCAACTAATGCAACAAACAGTGTATGTATGTCCCGTAAAAATCTTTTGGAAATGTGATCGTTGAAAATGGTTATAGTCTAGGTAAGATATGCAACATGGTTCTCTATAACCTTGGCTCTGATTACCAATCTGTAACACCCCCAAAAATGGGTCGCATCGGAATATGTTTCTGGGAGCATTACTTCATAATACCATTGCTCAAGTCATTAGAGAACGACCTCTAACTGTGTCATTTGAAAAGAAATCTTTAATTATTTAGACTCCAATGCACATCACATAAGCCAAGCATCTAATTCACCTGAGAAAAACATGCTTTCAAAGTGTCAACATAAAGTTGGTGAGTTCATAGGTTTTTAAAAGTATAAATGTTGAGCCAAAGTTTCATAAAGTATGTATGACCATTTTAATCCTTAAATGTTTACCAAAATGTATGTATGAATGTTAGAAATCAAAGAGTTGTAAGGTATGCATGACCATTTCAATCCCCAAATAGTCACAAAACATAAGTATAAAAGTTGGAATCAAAGATGTGTATGATTATTGTATCTATACAATAGTCACAAAAAGTTAAGTATAGTTGGACCACCATTGTTCAAAATATGTATTGCCACTTTATTCAAGGCAATGTAAATATGCATGTGTGTATAAAACAATGATTACCATTACTCTAAGTTCATGAAACCGCTGCGTAGACTTATATGTATGCCACTTTATTCAAGGCACCGTAAATGTCGTTCTTTGCTCCGACATTCTATAACGTTTGTTTGCCTAGTGATAGCTAATCACCCGAACGAGGTTGTCACACCCGAATAGATCTATTTTATAAATCCGCGCTTACCCTCCAAGTAATTCACAGTTCAATCCTCTTAAGCTAACCCGTAATCATTTGGGTAAAAGTAAAGTAATGTCCTTGTTTTCAAAAATAAAGTGAAACAAGCAATGTATTTCGTCCCAAAATAAGTAATTGAGTATGTAGACCAGTTTGTAAAACGAATTGTAAATGCACATGTAATGAATTCAAACAAATCATGTAAATGAAATTGGTAACAAGCATGTTCTCATCCCAAAAGTTATAAAGTATATATAAAACAAGTAAAACGTGGGGCTATAAACTCACCTCGAGTGTATGTATCGATTATAGCAAAATCAATATAGTGAAATGTCACAAGGAGTGTATACGTCTCGCGTATGATCGAAGGCAACCTAATTAATTATAGGTCGTATGAGAACTAAGTACTTTGAACAACTAATACCATATAATAATTTCTCTAATTAACTACATCACCTGAAAATCTAATTGTGTTTGTGAAATAATATTTAAATCGCATTTGATAAATAATGACCGTGTATTTGTGCTCGTATAATCGTATAAATAGTTCGATCGCCTTTGTAAAATAATATTTATAAAGCTTAAAACATGTATAAATATTATTTAAGTGATTCTAAAATGTTTCGCAAATTTTTTTATTAAAAACGAACCAACACTATTCATGTCAGGGAAATAGTGCACAAGTATAAAATAGTGCGTATCTTTCACGTTTTAACTTCGGTTTGTACGTTCTTTATTTCCACGGTTTGGTATTAAGAAGATGTATTAAAATATTACATTTTAATATTTTTAACCTACCGATGAACAGTGATTTTTACTATTCATACACTTTATAAAATTATTTTTATAACTTTAATTATCGTAAACTTGCAAATAGCATAACTTCTTCGTTATTGATCCAATTTTTATGTTTCTTAGTGTTTTGAAATCCTAAAAATATGTACTTGCTGTGAAAAATATTCACTTATTTTTATCAGATCTAAAAAGTATAAAGTTTTTATAAAATTACTTTTATAAAAAAGCTTTTTATTGAAATCTTGTAAACTCCGTATCTCCTTCGTTATAATTCGGATTTTCGAGTTCTTTACAAATTCGGAATCGTCATGAGATGTACTATTTTTATAAAATATAAAATCCATGTTTTAAAATTCGAATTTGGACAGTAGGTTTTTGTATATTTCATGATTTATTTTATAAACTTAATAAATAAACTTTTCAACAATGAATTTATATAAACTTTTTATAAATTAATCAACACTTGTATAATGTATGTTCTTCCTTTCTAACATATTTTTAACATCATAATAACATATGAAAAATGTACTTTGAACCATGATCAAGATAAAAGTCCATTTTATACACTTATAACATTTCCTAGATGGTGATTTACTATATAAACATTATATACACATAAAATCACAAATGTAAAGAATGCAGGGTTTTTAGATGACCTTAAGATGATGTATGATGAAGAATAACAAGTTTTAAACCCTAGTTTAGAATCAAAACCCAAGCTTCCAAGACTAGAAAACTCTAACTTTCCAAGAAACCCTAATATAAACTTTCTTGATTAAACCCATGTAAATGCTAAACCAAGCATTCAATACACCTTAAAATATCTTAGGTATGATACTAGAACACTTGAATACTTGCTAGGAAAAATTGTATGGATTGTTTGCGGGTGTTGTATGTGAGTCGTGGGCTAGGGAGGACAAAGAGAGAGTTTTGTGTGAAGTTTTTGGTTAATGAATTGTATGTGTGTGTTATCTTACTAGTCTTGCCTTTATATACTACTAGAAATGAGTCCAAGATATTATTAGGAAGACCAAGACCTTGGTTGGACAAGATGAGTGAAACAAGGAGATTATTGGTCAAAAATACTAGTCATAGCTATGTTATAATGAGTCTAGGTTTGTACAAAGTCCTTAGTTGGTTCATTATATGCTCTATGTCCCCTAAGGAGCACATAAGCCACGAAATTTATGGGAGGGAAATGAGCTAGATGAGTCTTAGATATTTTGTGGTAATATCTTGCATTACTTATAGTTTGAATATGTATGGATTAAGTGTAGAAGTATAAACTTGTAGCATTTGCTTTCTAGTTGGTTGCTTTTATGTAAAATTTGGCCAATAATGTTAACATGGGTAAAGTTTTATAAAACTTTGGGTATTGGATATAATAATGGGTATTTGTTGAAGCGTAGATAAGTTTTGGTGGTTCCATGAATGCCTAAATGTATTTTATCGTGAAACGTAAACACTTTACGTAACCAATAAAAATAAAATGTGCAAAGTTAATGATTATCCTCCAAATAATTATCTAACTCTTGCTTGACGTAAACTTTTAATTGTTTGATGCCCGTTTACGTTGAATGACAATTTTTAGTTTGCGCGATTTAACCTAACGATTAAAATTAAAAGCAAACGCGTACGAGACTAAAAAGAAATAGTGAAATAAATGACGTCGTAAAATAAACTGAAAAAATAGGGTGTTATATTGTGTTTTAGGGGAACTTTTGCTAATTCAGGTTGCTTTTCACAAATAATGATTTTGTGTATAATAATTCTGTAATTTCAATTACGTTTTTGCATGTAAGGTGTTTGATGCAACGTCTACATTGTTTTGTAGAAAAATGATTGCTTAGAGCCTCAGAGATTATGATCCTGACTCTTCTTCTTATGACTCTACTCATAATTCGACCTCATTAATTGCTGATTTTGCAGCTGACAACATAATGGAACGAACAGTTTGATTCAGTAATTGAGGTAAAATGTCTATATTAATCAAGATTTTTACAGGTTCATTTTTATTATTACCTGCTCATTGCCGATGCTATACCACCATCATACATTAGTCCTACTTTATTTTGCGTTTGAACTTTGCAGAGCATATACACGGGTTTAAGTTATTTGTTTCTTCTGAGTTGATCCTGATTATTCTCTTTTTTCAGACCAAAAAGCTTAGAGAATAAACTGGCATTTGAAGAGAAAAAACGAAGAATTAAAGAATGAAATCGACAAATTTCAAGCCGATAAGGTAAGTTTACATCTTGATTTTACTAAGAGATTGATATTCTAATGGTCATTTATCAAATAGTAATCTGTGAAGTAAGGTTGTTTCATGGGGTTAATAAAGAAGTAGCGTGAACATTAAGTTTAAGTTATTTGCGACAGACTTGATTCACGCGTATGCTAATTTAAATTACAATAAGCTCTTTGTTAATAGAGGCACCATAGGCTACAGACTTGGATTAGTCAACCCATTGAGGACATCTTTCAATTGTAGTCTTGAAGTTGCGCAAAACTCACATATTTCTCGCTTTTATAGTCCCTAAGTTGATAAACCAATCCAAACAGTATGAATAAGTTAACAAGTTGCTGTTATGAATAAGCATAGGCCATGTAAATAAGCTTTCTGAAACTCGTTGCTATGAACAATAGGTATTTACCTAGTGACGTAATCATGTGAATCCTATGGGCCGGATACATCACTATCCAAAAAGTTTAGTTGTTGCAGATTAGTATGATTTGTGTAGTCTCAAATGGATAAATGAGCTGATATGGGTCGTGTTTTATTTTGGACAGAATTCTGTCTGGCCTGCGCAGACATGAAAAAATGCCTTTTGCTCATAGGAAACAAATGATTTTTTTGGCCAAATTTTTTGGGTTTTTTGTCGGTTTTTGTAATTTGTTTCCAGATTTTGCTTATAAGTTTCTGATAATTCATATTGCATATTATGTTATGTACAAGCATCCTCTATTTGATGCCGAGACTCAAGATATATTAGTACATAGACAACTATATCAGTACATATATTAGTTCCCCCAAAAAAGTATTATTGTTAGTGTATACATATTGTTGTGCAAAGTTTCGATCTCATAAAGCATTAACATAACTAAAGACGTAACTGATGGGTTCACTCGAAATATGAGAGATGTTGTTCCATAGTTTAAGACGATCAATGACTTTCTCCATGACACCTGCAGATTACTGAACATAAACAGACAAGTCGGTGGTTTTGTAGATCCTACTTGTAACACCCCCAAAATGGGTCGCAGTGGAAATATGTCCGGGGTGTTATTTCATAATACAAAATAGCACAAGATATAAGAGAACAACCTCTAAATGAGTCGTTTAAAAGATAATCTCGTTGATTTAATTGAAAAATAACATTTGTCCCAAAGTTTACATCAAAATGAAAGACTGAAAATAATACAGTAAGATTGATAGTTTGAATGCAAGTAGAAATCCATGAATGAAATCTTGAAAATTTTAGACTCCAATGCACATCAAGAACGTTAAGGAGCGTATTCACTTGAGAAATACATGCTTAAAAGTGTCAACATAAAGTTGGTGAGTTCATAGGTTTAAGTAAGTAATAAAGTTGGACCGTAAGGTTTAAAGTATGTATTGCTTGGTATACAATATCCGAAGAAGTGATTACGATTGCACTAAGCTCATGACACCGAGGCTACAACAATATATGTATGTCAATCAATTTCAGACAAAGTAAGTGCTCATGTGAATGTTGTAACATTCAAAATTCGACATGATATATGTCCGTTGGCCATGTTTGGTACCAATCTTGAACGGGGATGTCAATACCAATAGATCTATTTATAACACTCACGCTTACACACAGTATTTAACAACTCATGATAATTCGTGCAAAAGAATTATTGTTACTTTGGCTAATCTATAATCATTTGAATGAAAGTAAAGTATTTGCGTCCATAAGTAAAAACAAGCAATGTATCTCACCTCGAAATTTGTAAAATAATTGTACACAAGTTAAAGCGGGGCTATAAACTCACCTCAAGTAATGAATTGATTTAGAATAAATCAATAAGGAATGACTTCATAAATGACCGGTATGCAACCTATTTAAATATATGTCGATTAAGTATAATGCAATCGAAATAAAGGTAAAACAATGTATTTTATATCGTTATATCACCACCTAATAGTTTTAGTTTTAGTTTAATAATTAAAACAATGTTTTAAGTTTATTATTAAATGTCTAAGTATATACACTTGTAAAATATTTTAATAGTCCGAAAATTAATTATAGTCTTTTACGCTCGATTTACTATTTTTATCATCTATAAAATGACAAAATATATATAGACAAATTAATTTATAAAAATAATATTTATAAAGTTTAAAACGCGTATAAATATTATATAAGTGATACTATATTATTTTTTAAGGTTTTTATAGCCCAAACGAACCCGAAAAAGTCCGAAAACACCAAAAATAATTTCTAACAGCATCCTAATTTAATAAAAAATATGCAAGAAGTTTTGTGACATTTTCTGAAAAAAAGTCCAAGTTTGATGAGGATTTACTCCTCAGTCTTACACTACGAGCTTAAAAACTCACGGTGTGTTACCAAAAAATCATTTCGAGCAACATTCTAATTTTATACTTAAGCCGGTTCAGACCCGAAAGGGGTCAAAATCATGAAATCAAAATCTGACAGATTACCCATTTTTATAAAAAAACTGTACTTGACGATATTTTCAAATCTTGTTTTGAGCATAACTTTTTCGTTTTACGTCCATTTTTCGCGTTCTTTATATGCACGGGTTCGTATTAAGACACACTTCCATTTTTTAAGGTTTTAATTCAAAAATCTGTATCTAACCGTTTGAATTAGGCTGTAAAGAAAGTGTTTTATACACTTTAAAACCATAGTTTTTACCTCAAATTCTCACAACAACATCCTCTAATTATAACACTTTCAACTCCTTCACGAACAACAACATCCACTAACCTAATTTCCATCCAACTCATCTCAACAATATGAATAAAATTCCAAGATCAATAATAAATTATGAAACTAAACAAAGTAATGTATGAACAAATAATTAACAACAAGTTTTAATTATTTAACTTGTGCTTGTGATTTATCAAAATAAGTATTTTTAGAAGTTCCGACATGTTCAATATTTATTTTACATCTTTTTGTAAGTATTATCATGTTTATGTTGTTTTTGATTTTCTTGTATACTTGTTAAAATAACAAACTAAGTGGTGATATAACTTGAAATATAACATGATTATATGAAAGTAGACATTATGAAAATATGAAGAAATTAGATGAACCTTTGTAGAAGATGGTGTGATGAAAACAATAAGACTAATGCCTAAATCAAACCCTAATTTGTTGGATACTAACTTATACCCTTAAAACACTTGAGATTATCCTTGCTAAAAATCAAAACTCTAAATGTATATGTTTCTTGATATGGAGCCGGTTAGGGAGAGAGCACAAGAGAGAATATTGTGTGTTTTTGCTTTGTGAAATACTAACATAAGCTTGCTAGTCTTAAAAGGTCAAACATTGGGAAGTAATATTAGCACTTGTTTAATCCAAGGAGACAAAACAAGAATGACAACTCCCTAAGAGTGCATGCTTACGTGTGAGAGTGATCAAGGGACAGAAGAGGGGCTTATGTTCAAGGAGTAATAGCTTATGTGATAATCCCATGGATAAGACTTATAATATAATAAACTAAAAGTAAGTTAGTGGAATTTTTATTTATGAATATAGGGGGCGGTTATTGTAACATTTCTCATTTTCAGGTTAATTACAACTTTAATAAATTCCATTATTTATTTTTAGAGTTTTACGCGTTCGCTTTTAATTATTATCTTATAGTTAAATCGCGTAAACTAAAAATCAACTTCAAAGTAAAACGGACATCAAACAAATTAAAGTTTTACCTCAAGCAAGTTGTTATATGATTATAATGAGTATAATTTAGTAGACTTTTTCGTAATTTATTTTTGTTGGTTACGTAAAACGCTTACGTTTCGCAATAAATTACATTCGGACATACCCGGAAGCACCTATACTTACCTACACTCAAACTAATACCCACTTTTATACCCAATGCCAAAATTTACTTATTTTATTTACTTATAATTCCTCAAAACTGGACCTAGTGTGTTTACACATGAAATAAATCACTTAATCCCCACTAAGTCTTTCATTACAACTTATAAACCTTACATGAATGTACCTTAAACACATGTATCTAGTAATTGGCTTGTCAAAGTGTACCCTTCCCCTATTTTATCCGTGGACTTGCATAGGGAGGAGGAGAGATCTTTGCTCTTGTCCTTTAAACCACCTCCTTCCCATGTTTCAGTTCATTAAGTTGTTTTAGGGTTTCTTACACACTATAAAAAGTAAACAAAGTCCTAGTAAAGTCTAGTCAACTCTTTCATGCAAGCAAATTAAATCACACAAACTCTCTCTATTATTATCAAAACCCACGACATACATTTTGCAATTAGGGTTTCATATATCTTTGATTTTCTAAGGTATTCCAAGGGTATTAGCATTCATTCCGTAAGGTCCATCTAATGTTTCTTAAGGTGTTTAACAACATGGATCGGGTTTAAACAAGGAATTATCAAGAAATATAACTAGGGTTTTTTTTCTTGATTAGGGTTTGATTTTTGGAAGCTTGGTTAAGTCTATAGTCTTGGTTCTTCATCCTAACACGACTACTTAAGGTCTATTAAAGTATTTAATATTTATTCATTCATTATCTTTTATATACATGCTTGTTATATATGTTAGTCACCACCTATAATTATTTATGTGTTATATAAGGTATTTAAGACCTTACTAAATTTGAATTTTATGTTGTATGTAGTAAAATGATACTTGAAATAAAGGAACATGCTTAATAAAAGTGTTAAATAAATTATGTGAATGATTTACAAAGTAAACGGTGTTGAAAGTTTATTACAAACTCATGTATCAAAAGATCACAAGGATATGGATTTCATTTGGACAAGTGTTATGGACTATTAAGGAATTATATAGATTATGACTTAATTGAGGAAACTTGGTAAAATAATGGTGCAAGGTTCCTAAATAAAAGTAATTATAAAACTTACTTTATTAATCAAAAACCCTAATTAACTTTAAATACCTACTATTGAAATTCGACACTTAACCCATACATTTTATATTTTATTAAATTAGTACTCTTCACAAGGATCGTAAGCATGTAAAGAACTCGAAAAACGGATTTATAACGAAAAAGATATGACGTTTACAAATTTACGTTAATTAAACGCATAAAAGTAATTTTATAAAAGTTATTTTATACACATACCTACTTTTTCCGACCTAAACTATAAAAATAAATATTTTGTAAACCTGGTACTTTTCATAACGAATCCAAGGACATAAGAAACTTGAGAAACAGAATTAAAATGAACGAGTTATGATTTAAACAAGTTACGTATAATTAATTCTATAAAAATAGTTTTTATAAACTGTAATGAACAGTAAAAGTTACTGTTCATCAGAGTTCAATTTTTAAAATATATATTTTGATAAATTTTCTCAATACGAAGTCGTGGACATAAGAAACTTGAGAAACAGAATTAAAATGAACAAGTTACGTACTTTATAAATATAAATATAACTAATTATGATAAAAAGCATTTTTTTATGAACTGTTATGACAGTAAATTTACTGTTCATCAGAGGGTTTTACTTTTTATAAATATGAATTATTTTGATCTCGATTTTCCTTACTACGAAGTCGTGGACATAAAAACGTACTAATCGAGTTAAAACGATAAAGCTAAGAGTTTTTAAAAACGCGCTGCTATTTGTACTTTTATACACTCTTTTTATAAAACGATTAAATTAATAATGAAATATCATTACGTAACCAATAAAAACATTAAATCATATATTTTTACAAATGATGCATTGGTAAATAAAAATAATATTTTTATTACGGGTACAAGTACATATACTTTTTATTTAACAAAGTACGGGTTAATTATTAATTTAACTTTTAAAGATTTAATAAAACTATTAGTTGGTGGTGTGACTTATATACATGCGATGCTTTTATTTATACATAATAATACATTATACTATACGCCAATAACTAATAAGTTTTGCAATCGGGATTGCCGAGACGATTCACTTATTTGATTTAGATAATCAATCATCACATTTACGGTGAGTTCATGGCCCCGCTTTTATACAATTATATTGTTTTACAACTTTAGGGTGAGAAACATGCTTCATTTTACATTTGGACGCAAGTACCCTTTTAAACAAGTTACGAGTTGGCCTAAGTAGGTAAACCCACTATTGCCCACTATCATGAACTGTCAATTGCTAGTTAGCGAGCGCGAATGTTATATAGATCTATTGATTCGACATCCCGTTCGGGTGAGTAGCGCACATCCATTTTCGAAATGTACTAGAAACACACGAATGTATACAGAGTCGAAACAATTTAGATGTTAGGGGTTTGAACACTACACACGGGCAGCATTATGTGCAATTACATTACATACAAAATGTCGAGCTTCGGTGTCATGAGCTTAGTGCACTTCGTAATTACTTTTGAGATACTGTATGTGTTACATGTCTTACAATGGAAATCTTGTGGTCCTATTTTTATACATTTATTAAACCTGTGAATTCACCAACTTTATGTTGACGTTTTAAAGCATGTTTTTCTCAGGTCAATAAGGTACGAGAAACAAGGATACATTGTTGGGATCACTATCTAGAGGTCATTACTATAAAGATTTGGAGCGCATTACATTTTGTGAATATCTGTTATGTCTTAAAAATCTTATTACTTTTCATGTGATGGAACAATTTAAGCATCCGGGCTATTTGTAACAAACAAGTTATTTAATCCACTTAATCAGATTTTTTAACAGACATCATATAAGGTCGTTCTCCATATCTTTGCTATTGATCTATGAAGTAACCACTCTTTGACCCTTATTCGCTGCGACCCATTTTGGGATGTACAAAGATTGAGCATCAAGAGCCTAGGTTATAAAGAACCAGGTCAAATGTTTTTACTTGGACTATAACCATTTTCAAACATTGCATCATACAAAAGTTTTTCAAGGGACACATACACTATTGAGTTGCATTAGTTTGTTATGCTATATGTTTTCATGATCTGTATATATGCTTATATTATACTACATATATACTATGCTGGTCTTATATAATATACTTATATAAGTTTATTTATCTTCTCAGTCATGTCTTCTGCATCATCCGCTGTCACCTATACTCTTGTACCAAACTTACTCCGAACAGGGAGAGTCTTTTGGGAGCCGATGAGAGAATCTGATGGAGGATGCTCACGAGTCATCATATACGATAACGATGGACTTTTTTATCCCCAATGCTCAGTAGACCCACCATCCCCTGACTATGTGCCCGGACCTGAGCACCCACCATCCCCTGATTATGTGCCCGGTCCTGAGCACCCACCATCACCCATCGAGATACCATATGTACCCGAGCCTGAGTACCCCGAGAACTTAGTTCCTTCTGAGAATGAGGCACCCATAGGAGGACTACCTCTACCCGCTGATCCTCACACGCAACCATCACACGAGCTACATGTGCCCTGATTCTGATCAAAGGAGGATCCGGAGGAGACTCCGAGGAGCAAGCTGACTACCCAGAGCCGACGAGGGATGGATGATGAGCCCTCCGATGATGGACAGTGATGATGATACTGATGATATGATGAGGAGGACGAGCACCCCTTTCGTAGGACGAGGAGGAATGAAGATGAGGAGGAGAGCACACCCGACTCCCCAGCCGACTCTTCTGCTATACCTGTTGTTGACCCTGTTCCCTCAGCTGGGGATACAGAGGCATTTGAGACTGATGAGTCTGCACCTACACCTAGACCACCTCAGATTAGGATCCCCTTTGCCTAGACACGTCTCCATAGGGCACGAAAGACTGTCAGACCTGAGCCACCGATGTCAGCATCCATGGAGGCACGCATTGCTGAGTATGCTGTCCGCACTACACCACCACTTAACCTTACATCACCAACCACTACCCTTACCATCACCAACTCACAACTAGCCCTACCTGTGTAGGGGGCACCATTACGCTAATAGGCAGCGGATCGGATGAGACTAGCTACAGCTGCATCACCTATCATCCAATTGAGTGAGTTAGGGCTACAGGAAAAGAGCAACAACCAATCACCTCCCATCAACCACCCACAGCCCCCCTCAATTCAATCACCTCCGCGCCTACAACCCGCGTTTCACAACCATCTCTTGTCTACATATGAGCATGTAAAGCAACACCCAACATATCACCCAGCACACCCAGCCGCCCCCAATCACCTATCACCACCATCTCATCACCCATACGTCACCAAACCTATAAGCACTAACCGCATTACCTCGTCACTACCCTCAAACAGCCATGTCATAATCATCACCCAGAACCTTTATTAACAGTAGTATAAGTAATTTGTTGGAAAGTCCACCCTTATCATTTCCATCTACTTCCCACATGACTGATGTTCCCGAGGCTGAGATGCCGCCTCGAAAGAGAGCTTGTCTTACTACTCTCGCTCCTGGATGCAAGATCGGGAGAGTACAGCAAGCTGTGCCTGCGAGACAGCCAGGGCCTACTCCAGAGGTTGACACTTGGGATGAGATTATTGAGGCCATGATGGAGATAGCACCGACCACCTTGGAGGGGGTCGACCAGAGAGTGACAGAGCTTGATACTACTATTAGGCAGAGGACTGAGGAGTTTCAGGTGCGATTTAAGGAGGCATATGATGACCAAAATTACTTGAGAGCTTGAGTCAACACACTAGTCAGAGATAGACCATACCATCGCCACACAGCTTTAACTTTGGATAGAGAGGCTGTATATGCTCGTAATAAATGGACAGGTTCTGAGAGAGGATGCTAACCATAGAGCATATGTTTAGGATCTAGAGCACTGGTACCTACGTTGATTGCTCAGACCACATCACTTCAGACTCAGTTGACTACAACGCTTGGACGTATTATGACACTAGAGGCTAGAGACCCAGAGCCCTAGGATGGGCCAGCTGAGGCTGGCAGCAGCTATTAGTCATGTATCATTTGTAGCTATCCTATATAGCCTATTAAGTTTTATGGGTTACTCCCCTAATAGCTGTAGACTTTTGTTTTATCTTTTTTATGTATCATTTGTTGGCCGTGTTCAAGTATTATGGGTGGAACCCCAGCAAACACCAGCCTTAGGTCCATATTTCACTTTGTATCTCATTGTACTAAACATGATGAAATCAGAGGCCATCATATATGATTATCGATATTTGTTGTGTAGTTGGGATTTTGATTTATTTATGTCAATTGTTGATTTCCACTTTCAGTTGTATATTTTCACCACTGTGATTGTGATCTTGTTTATTATATTATGACATATGACATGTTGCGGCGTTGTATGATTTGTGTGAAATTTTGACGTGTATTATAATCCCTTGTGATTTTTGAAGAAAATTCCACAAAAGAAGAAACCACGAGGGGCAACACCCGCCACCTCAACAACTGCTCCTACATAACTGTCATCTGATGCTTAGCTCCAAGCTTTTATCATCATGGCGTTGCTGCTGCTACTAGCAGAACGCGATGCAAGCAGGAGCAAGACGACTGATAACAGCCATAGCTTCAGGAACCGACGAAGAAGGCAAGTGACCTACTCAACGAGAATGCCTACACTGATTTCTTAAAGTGCCATCCTATAAAATAAAAGGCACTGAAGGAGTCGTTGGCCCTGAACCCAATGGTTGAAAAGATGAAAATCTATTTTCCTTATCACAACCTGTGCTATTACAAGTCAGGTTTAAGTATGCATCTTGTACTCTTCAAGGAATGCCTATTGACGTGGGAGTAACTCACACGAAAAGGGCTGTCTACAAGATGTTTGCAAATGGAATGCCCAAGGGACGGAATATGAAAAGGATGATAAAACTAGATAAATATTAACCCCAGGGCGAGATCAAAAAGCTAAATCTAGTACTGGAACATAAGTGAGAGGTACCGATTTTGATGACTTACAATCAACGATTCCAAAGAGTGGTCACTCATGTGTGATATAAATGTTCCCTGAGGAATACACAGCTATAGGAAAGGTCAGTCGGTGTCCTTCCAAATGATTCATTGGCAGTGTAAGGCATCAAGCCTCAGTCAATGCAAGAGCAATTGAATTTGTTACTTGTAAATGATGGACAAAAAGATGCTCACTGCAGCTGAACATTAAGTAGAGAATAAGAGGAAATTTGAAGATACTTCAAGGAACAACCAACACCAGCAACAACCGTTCAAAAGAAATAATGTGGCACGGGCTTACACTGCTGGGCCTGGAGATAAGAAGCCTTATGGAGGAACCAAACCTCTATGTACCAAGTCAATATCACACCAGATGGGCCATGTAACACCAAAGTGCACTGACCGTGCAAAAAGATTGGCCACTCGGCCCGTGACTGTAAAGGTCGACCTACTGCTAACAACAACAATAACAACAACAACAACAATAACCAGAGAACCCAAGGGACAAATCCACGAGGTATCACTTGCTTTGAGTGTGGAGTTCAAGGTCACTTCAGGAGTGACTGCCCAAAGCTGAAGAATGGAAATCAAGGAAATCGGACCGGGAATGGGAATGCTGTAGCAAGAGCTTATGTTGTGGGCTCTGCTGGAACTAACCCAAACTCTAATGTTGTCACGGGTACGTTCCTTCTAAATAATCGTTATGCTTCGATTTTATTTGATACGGGGTGCTGATAGAAGTTTCACATCTAATCGATAATGCTAGAGGCATTAAGTGAACGAGACGTGGAGAGTGATCTATATGGATCATGAACGTTTCCAACACACATCACTAGTTGCCCTAGGACAATTCTCTATCAAATTTGCTCGCCATTATAGAATTTACTAAATCATCCGTTCAACATCGACCTGATGCCCGTAGAACTTGGACGTTTTGACGTCATAATTGGTATGGATTGGTTGTCAATGTATCATGCCATAATAGCTTATGCCGAGAAGATCATTCGTATTCCCTGGGGAAGTGAAACCTTAATTGACTATAGTGACGGAAGCAATCAGGGAAACAAGACTCGTTTGAACACCATTTCATGCACCAAAACTCAGAAATATTTGTTGAAAGGACATCATGTCTTTTTGGCACATGTTACTACAAAGGAAACTGAAGACAAGTCAGGGGAGAAGCGACTTGAGGACGTACCAATCGTTCGAGATTTTCCGAAAGTATTCCCAAAAGAATTGTTGGGTCTTCCACAGACTCGGCAAGTGGAATTCCAAATCGATTTGATGCATGGTACTGCACCTGTAGCACGGGTACCTTATCGATTGGCTCCTTTTGAAATGAAAGAATTGTCGGATCAACTAAAGGAACTTTCCGACAAGGGCTTTATAAGACCCAGTTCCTTACCTGGGGGACCTCCAGTCTTGTTTGTCAAAAAGAAGGATGGATCATTTCAAATGTGCATCAACTATCGGGAATTAAACAAGCTGACTGTGAAGAATTGTTATCCACTCTTAAGGATCGACGATTTATTTGATCAACTACAAGGATCCAGTGTTTATTCTAAGATAGACTTGTGATCGGGTTATCATCAGCTTCGACGCGAAGAACATATTCTAAAGACGACATTCAAGACTCGGTATGGTCATTATGAGTTCCAAGTTATGCCATTCGGTTTGACGAACGCACCGACGGTATTTATGGATCTCATGAATCGGGTGTGCAAACCGTATTTGGATAAGTTTTGTAATTATCTTTATTGACGATATACTAATTTATTCAAAGAACAAGAAAGAACATAAAGAACATCTGAAGGCAATTCTGGAATTGCTTAAGAAAGAAGAATTGTATGCTAAATCCTCTAAATGTGAGCTGAACACGAGGGAACGTCATTGGTTAGAGTTGCTCAATGATTACGATTGTGAAATTCGTTATCACCCGGGGAAAACAAACATAGTGGACGATGCCTTAAAGCCGTAAAGAACGGATTAAGCCATTACGGGTTCGAGCCTTAGTCATGACTATTGGTTTGGATCGTCCTAAACAAATTTTGGAAGCTCAAATAGAAGCACAAAAACCAGAGAACATCAAGAAGGAAGACGTAGGAGGTATGATCAGGAAAGATATACCGAAGGAAAAGTTGGAACCCCGTGCCAACGGAACTCTATGCTTAAATGGCAAGAGTTGGTTGCCATGTTATGGTGATATAAGGAATGTGATCATGCACGAGTCCCACAAATCAAAATACTCTATCCATTCGGGTTCTGACAAAATATATCAAGACATGAAAAAGCTATATTGGTGGCCCAATATGAAGGCCGAAATCGCCACCTATGTTAGCAAATGTTTGACGTGTGCTAGGGTCAAGACTGAACACCAAAGACCATCGGGATTGTTGGTACAACCCGAGATACCTCAATGGAAGTGGGACAATGTCACCATGGATTTTGTCACAAAGCTTCCTAAGTCGTCGCAAGGTCATGACACCATTTGTGTGGTTGTTGACCGACTTACTAAGTCTGCAATCTTTACACCAATGAGAGAAACTGATTTCATGGAGAGATTGGTGAGAATGTACCTAAAGGAGGTAGTCACGAGGCATGGAATACCTGTCTCAATCATTTATGATCGTGACCCTAGATTCGCATCAAATTTCTAGAGATCACTTCAGAAGGCTTTGGGTACTAGCTTGGATATGAGCACTGCGTACCATCCACAAACTGATGGACAAAGAGAGAGAACTATCCAAACTCTCGAGGATATGCTACTTACTTGTGTGATTGACTTTGGAAATGGTTGAGTTAAACATTTGCTACTAGTTGGATTTTCTTACAACAATAGTTATCACGCTAGCATCAAGGCTGCACCATTTGAATCACTTTACGGTTAAATGTGTCGTTCACCTGTTTGTTGGGCTGAGGTTGGAGAAGTTCAACTCACCGGTCCAGAAATAGTTCAAGAGACAACCGAGAAGGTCATCCAGATCAAACAAAGAATTCAAGCCGCTCGTGATCGACAAAAGAGTTATGCCGATTTAAAGCGTAAGCCGATAGAGTTTCAAGTTGGGGATATAATTATGCTTAAAGTTTCACCTTGGAAAGGGGTCGTACGTTTTGGCAAATAGGGGAAGTTAAACCCTAGATATGTTGGACCTTTCAAGGTGCTAGAAAAGGTTGGATCCATTGCTTACAAGCTTGAGCTCCCTCAAGAGTTGAGCAGGGTTCACAATACATTTCATGTATCCAACTTGAAGAAATGTTATTCTGACGAACCATTAGCCGTTCCGTTGGAAGGAATTCATGTGTATGACAAGCTCCGTTTTGTGGAGGAACCTATAGAGATCATGGATCAAGAAGTCAAACGGTTGAAGCAAAGCCGTATCCCAATCGTCAAGGTTCAATGGAACTCGAGGAGAGGTCCGGAGTTCACATGGGAACGTGAAGAATGATTTCAAAAGAAGTATCCGCATCTCTTCACTAAACCCGTACCTTCGTCAAGTGTTGCAACTTGAGCCTTGAGGACAAGGCTCTTCTAACGGGTAGAGACTGTAACATTTCACATTTTCGGGTCATTTACGACTTCATTTATTCCATTATTTATTTTTAGAGTTTTACGCGTTCGCTTTTAATTATTATCATATAGTTAAATCGAGTAAACTAAAAATCAACATTCAACGTAAACGAGCACCAAACAAATAAAAGTTTACGTTAAGCAAGTGTTATATAATTATTATGAGAATAATTATTAACTTTTTACATTTTATTTTTATTGGATACGCAAAACGTTTACGTTTCGCAATAAAATACATTTAGGCATACCGGAAGCACCAATACCCATCTATACTCAAACAAATACCCACATTTATACCCAATACACAAAATCAACTTATTTAATCAACAAATAAGCCATAGGGC
>BQNB010099067.1:0-25016 GCA_026074375.1 Tanacetum coccineum
TTTAAACAATACAATTATACAACTAAAAATATATAAATACTAATACATTTCGAGCTTCGGCATGGCTATATGACCGTTCGATTTTTTTTTGGTTAAAACCGGTTTTTTTATAACGGCTAGTTGACCGACTTTGTTGACCGGTTTTTTTATAACGGATATAAAAAAAAAAATTTTAAAAAAACGGTTTAAACTGGTTATTTTAAAAACCGGATAAAACCGGGTTTAGAACCGGTAAAAAACCGGCCGCTTATTAAACCCGAAAACCAGTCTAACCGGTTCGGTTAAAAAAACCGGTTCCGGTTTTTTGGACCGGTTTTTAAACAAACCGGTTATGATTTGCATCTCTATTGCTTGGGGCCGGGTCCTTAGGGAAGGGTCCGGTTGGCATCAAAAGATGCATGGGACCAAGGTGTTCCCACCGATTCACACCTTTCGCAAGATTTACTTTACCGGGGTAACCCATTACTCAAAAAATAAAGTATAGATTAACTAACATATAAACATTAAACATCCTACCATCATTGTCCACAATGACCCTACGTAAATGAATGCAACTTAAATTTGAAATATCAAAAGTGTTGAAATGACGACGATGCTCAATGTCGAAGGTCGTCCGAAAACCCAACCACCATTTGGAAGTGTCGGGTACTCGAATGGTGGTGGCATCACACAATCGTCGCCATTGAACATAACCTTCTTTGGGAATGCCCATCCTTCTTTAAACGTAAAGGTTTCAAGGTCTTTGTGAAACAGCATCTCCGTTTGAACGTTTCCCCCATCACCCGCTTGGAGTAACATTTCATTGTAATGATCGAGCCCATAAAACACACCTGAATCATCTGCAATATAATGTCATAGTATCGTTTAAAAAATGTGATTATACGAAGAAGAAAAAACTTTTTGATAGGATATAGATATTCATCCGATTGGCTTACTTGTACTCCCGTATTGATTTAGAGGTTTGTAGTTGAAGCTAAAAACTTGTGTCAGGCTTTGTAAATTCGGATGTGACACGACCAAATTCCATTCGCTGTAATTCTTGATAACGTTTAGGTTAATTATCGTGATTTTAACTCGCCAATACTCTTTGTAGCTTGTCTTCACGTGCCAGTGCACCCGAATCGGGCACATATGTTGTGAGCATTGCACCATTGGTGGCCATGGTTCGTTATTGGGTAGTTGCAACATTGGATGTGGTTGACCAAACCTACAATTTTAAAATAAATGTCGATTTCATAAGTTCATAATTCGGATGTTTCCATGTACAACAAGATGTCCTGTTAGTCGTAGATCATATTGATGCGCTATACGTTCTTTAGAACTAACTAAAGTCGGAAAAGCTTAAAGAAATTAAGAATATACCTCACGCAGGTTGATCCTAAATCTCCTTGACAGCCGCAACTACACGTTGGACATGGCACAATAGTCTTGCTATAGAATGAAGATAGCGAAACACAACATTTTGGAGCCACTGATGCTCGAAAGGGGGAATAAGTACATGTTATATTCCACGTCCCTACAATAAGAAATCACAAACATCAACAAATTTCGTATTCCAATCTAATCGTTCATCCATGATTCATATTTAAAGTTATAACTCACCAAGAGCTTGTGTTCGTCTACGCCCATTAGCAGATACATACTTTGTCGGTGGAACTTTAGTAGCGTTCCCACAAGTGTACCCAGGGACTCCGATTTGAAAGTCATACGCCGTCATCTCAAGTGTCTCAACGTTCATTTGAAATGAGGCCATGGAATTTGTGGGATCTTGATTTATTGATGATAATACCCCCGCCTTGCAACAATTTTGGACTTGCATATTGTACGGAGCTCCGGGTAAAAGGTCAACGATCACGGGCTCCCTCTTGCAACAATGTGGGAGCTGTGATTTGGTTAAGTACTTATCACACTTACCTTGCTCGGTTGCCTCGGCTCCCCTCATGTCCCAGATTACTTCTTTACCACCCCATTTCCAACTTAGCTTCCATCCCGGGAGTTCAATGTGCCGATACAATTGATAATTGTACATTGAAACTGTTACCTACAATTTCATTTATAATCTTATAAAAATTTAGATGATACAACTTTTGCTTTATATTGCAAAAAATACACCAATACAAATCCTTTTCTATAAATATAAAATTCCCTTAAAAACAGATTTGTTTGATCAAATTCATATCCTAACATCAACAAGAAAACAGACTAACAAATGATGAAATAATATTCCCATGTTAATATCATATTTTTACTTATTTGATACACAAAATCAACTAAAAAGTTAGAAAGATTTTTTATACTCCATTACAAATGAGCATCTCATATTCCAAACATTATGCCCAATTCACATATAATACACACCTAGCAAATATATGCATTGCATGCAAAATTGCAAAGAGTATAGTACCATCCAATAACGCGTTAACGTATCACATGCACATGCATTTGTACATGTAACAAATCTAAAGATATCTTCAGAAAATGAGAGAAAAAAAACTTACATCTTGTGTTCCTGAATCATTATTCTTCTGCCTAACATCCCATCTTATAGTGATATTTCCATTAGGATCCAATGGATCATATCCATCTGCATTATGTATAAACAAAACCCATAAAAACACATAGAAAAATCAATTAGGACATAAATGTGTGTCACAATCAAGTGATAGGCCTACTGAAACTGAAATTAAAATATGTATATAAACAATGTTATGTCTACACGCATATGGTCGATGGAGGAAACTTTAATAATTTATATTTATATATACTACAGTACAAATCGGCTCGTTAGATAGCAAATTACAAAAATAGCCAGATGTCTTAAAAAATGCATACTACAATTTTTTCGCTAGAGGGCATGTGACCACTCTGCCCCCCTTCCGTCTCCGCCTCTTTATATATACATCATTTTTTACGAGCTATGCAGCGCAGTGTAAAACTGTACACAAAGCATATATATATGATGATGATGTATATATACAAAAACATGGTTTTGAAGATCACACCACTCATCCAAAAACAGCAAATATTATTTCACAAATAATGAGTCCAAATCGAATAAAACAGATTTAAACATAAAACAGGTTCTTACATATTGGAGATATAAGATCAAAGATGCATAATGATACGAAAAATAATAAAATAAAATTGTATGGGAAAGCCATTGGGATGTTAGCAATGAATTGGAGTAAATTTTTTGGAGTTTTAGTGTGGGTTTAATCTTCCATTAAACTAGGTAAATGCATTGAATTGTAATTAGTAAACTAAAGAAAATTACATATCGAGGTTGTATGGATTCATTCTGTCTTATTGGCTACCCTTAATGGACATTCTTATTTATACTAGTTTGTAATAAATATCTGATTGATGTCAATTTGTTTGTATTGTGTATTATAGTTTAATTGCAATTTTGGTTTCCAAAGAATAATTGAAACGGTAAGTGAAAGTGTAGGAAAGTTTTGTAGTTAAACTGTAAATAAGTATTTGAAGCGCGCGCGACCGAGAGATTTCATTCTTTTTATAACACATAATACTAAAAATTAAACACTTTTTTATTTTAAGAAAGAGTTCGTAAACAAAATGATTTCCTTTTTAATGTGGTAGAGATATATATTGTATAAAATAGGCACTTTTTTATTTATTTATTACTGTACTTTTCTTATGATGAAAAGTCAAATGTGCATAGTAGTTAACTCTATATAATTATATCTTGCTCAAAAAAATAATTATATCTTGTTTCGTAACAAACCAAGTCCACGCGGGTATCGGCCTACTAACATATAGTTGTACATACTTGTTAAAAAGTAGTTATCCGATCTTGATATATGGATAATGAGGTAAGTTATACATACCCCTACGCCTGACTGAATCACACTTCTGCGCGAGAGCCGCCGCTCCGGAGACGCCGATGGCAAGGAAAACTCTCACTCCTCCCTAGTGAGCAGTCTATAAACAACAACTAGATCACTAACATCAGAGATCGAGAGCTCTCCGTCTCTAATTCATAATTTTTGCTTAAATGTTATAGGGTTAACGATGTCTCAGTCTATATGGCGCGAGCAGAACGGGAGTTTGTATGGGAAAGCCATTGGGATGTTAGCAATGAATTGGAGTAAATTTTTTGGAGTTTTAGTGTGGGTTTAATCTTCCATTAAACTAGGTAAATGCATTGAATGTGTAATTTAGGAAAATAAGAAAATTCATATCGAGGTTTATGGGATTAATTCTGTCTTTTTGGCTACCTTTTTTGGACATTCTTTTATTTGTCACACCCAAATTTAACAAAATCCACAAAAAGTTTATAAAGATGGTCAAATAATAGATTTCATTCTTTTTATAATAGCATAATACTAGTAATTTTACACTTTTTATTTTAAGAGTCGTAAACAAAATGATTTCCTTTTTAATGTGGTAGAGATATATATTGTATAAAATAGGCACTATTTTTTTATTTATTACTTTTCTTATGATGAAAAGTCAAATGTGCATAGTAGTTAACTCTATATAATTATATCTTGTTCATATAACCAAGTCACGGGTTCGGGCCTACTAACCTATAGTTGTACATACTTGTTAAAAAGTAGGTATCCGATCTTGATATATATGGATAATGGGGTAAGTTTGTTTATATTATAAAACTGTGAAACTGAAAGTGCGGAATAAAAATTATAAAGTTTAACAAGTCAAAAGTATGAAACTAGGGGTGGCAATTTCTGACCCGACCTGAAACCGACACGAAAATTAGTAGGTTTGAGTTGACTCTAATAGATTTCGGGTCGGGTTTGGGTCGACCTATCTGACCCGTTTATTAAACAGGTTAGGTTCGGGTTGAGAATAAATTAAGCGGGTCGACCCGTCAACCCGTTTAAGATTTTTTCTAAAAATATAAATTATTTATATTTTATTATATGTGTTAAATGGGTTGAATAGGTCGACCCGCAAACCCGTTTAACCCTTGTAATGTGCCAATTTTTGTATATAAAACGGGTTAGATGGGTCAACCCGAAACCCGTTTAACCTATTCAACCCGTGTAACCTATTTAACCCGCCAACCCAACTATATATATGGGTTAAATGGGTCAGGTTCGGGTTGAGATTTTCTGACTCGCCAACCTGCCAACCCGAACCCGCCAACCCGAACCCGACCTGAATTGCCACCCCTATATGAAACTGTTAAAAAATACGAAACAGAACATGATATAAAATCTTTAGTACCTTTTGGTACTTTTCAATGGGCCAAAAAGATACCAATAGTAGTACCCACTTTATAAATGACTTTTTGGCAAATAGTAGAAAAGGGGTACCAATAATAGCTTTATCAAATAGTAAAAAGTCATTTAAAATCCATCCCATTGTGGATGCTCTAACTACAGATATTAGTATCAATCAAAGGAAAGTAAAAGACACAAAAGAACCAAACTAACAATAATGTTCATACTTGCACAAACAATTTTTAACCTTTTATATAATGTGTTTTGGTTCACTATCTTCCAGAGATACCAGTCATGAGATCAAAATCCATGGAACAAACTTCAGGTGAATGATCCATTCTCAAAACAGCCATCTTCTGGCCGCCAACGTAGTTCGTCTTGTTTCTCGGCCCACGAGCTAATTCCATCTCCAAACACATCTTTAGGCCAGTTAAAACTTCACTCATTGTCATCCTTTGAGTTGACATGGCTCGTGTGCATGCAACTGATATTTCGATAGCTTTCCAAACAGAATCTAAGTTGTAATCATCTCCCATTTGTTCATCTATGATGCTTTTGATGTCGCCTTGTTCAAGATACGGTCCAACATAATGCATAATGTGAATATGGTCCTTGTTCTTTATGATTGCGGGTTGGCCTGTGATCAACTCTAGAAGAACGATTCCAAAACTATATACGTCGCTCTTTTCATTTAGATTGTGAGACCTCCGGTACCTTTATCGATATAAAAGGACCATAAATCAGTTAATGGTTGCTATGTTAATCTATGTAACATCCTATAGAAGTAGCTAAATGACCATGTATGTAGAACGCGTTGAGTAAGAAATCAAAAGCGTTTTGGGTCAGGTTGGCCCGGGACACTTATCTACATATTTAAGCTACTGCGTTACATAGATAAGGACTTACTCTGGATCAAGATAACCTGTCGTGCCAGTAACATTTGTTAAAATATGAGTAGTGTAATCATCGGGAAGCCCCTTTGAAAGACCAAAATCTGCTATTTTAGCATCCAAATTTTCATTAAGAAGGATGTTGGCCGATTTCACGTCTCTATGTATTATAGCAGGTCTGCAACCATGGTGCAGATATTCCAATCCTGCAAAGATGTTCATTTATTTAAATCTTATTTATTTTCGGCTCGTGCTTTATACTTTTTGACAAAAGTTACACGCCATAAAACAAGAATAGATCGAGACCTTGTGCTGCATCTGTTGCAATCTTGAGTCTCATTTCCCAGCTCAACGGATGAACACTTCTATCTGCAATAAAACAAATCAAGGTTATTGATGTACGTATTATAACTTAAAAATGAACGTAACGGCTATAATTTCAAAAGGCAAAACAATATAGGCAATACCTGAGATATAACTCTTGAGGTTTCCGTTAGCCATGTACTCGTAGACAAGCGCCATCTTGTTATCATTGTGAGAATATCCAACGAAAGAAACCAAATTTCTATGATGAACCCTCATCAAGAGCTCAGCCTACAAATATGCCATAAATCTCAGTACATTTACAATGCACTTGTTTGGATTGCTTTTTAGATCACTTATTGGAAACTTTTAGAGCAGATGACCGGTTTTGAGTGTTTATATTAAGCATATAAGCAGTTTAATATAAGCCATACCTCATTTTGAAATTCTTTGTACCCTTGAGATGACTTTGTAGAAAGTAGCTTTACTGCAACTTGGCTACCATCTTTCAAGCGACCGAGGTAAACGGTTCCAAATCCTCCTTTTCCAATGGCGGTATCAAAGTTGTTGGTTATGTTTACCACCTCAGCGTATGTAAATTGCTTGTTATTGGATTCTAGAGCTTTTCCTTCTTCATTTGAATCCGCTTTCCCTATATCCAGAAACAGAAAGGTCAAACATGTAAATTTGTACTAAGAAACTTCCGTAAAAAAGATATGGTACAAAGGGGTGACCAGAAGATGAAATGAGGACAAATTACCGGTTTTTCCTTTGCGTTTAATTCTCCAAATGATGATCAATAGAAGTAAGACAACAAATACCGACACTAGTGATGCAACTATAGGAACTACAACCTTTTTCTTCTTAGTTTGGCATGAACCTGAGTCACAAAGGTTTTGGCTATCCACACTGTCGTAAAATTGGCATTTCGAAAACTAGTTAGACTCATGCTTAAAGTTACTAAATGGGGTGTATGGGTTTTCTTAATTAAGCGCTAATTTGTTTTTTGCATTGTTTTAAAGCGGATAAGCAATCCCAAACACTCTATTGAAATCAGAACATAATATTTTGTGCAAGTGATAAGATATTATTAGGACCGAACCGTAGTGTGAGTAATCTGGTTTTTGATCTATCCAAGAGAGCCTGCGGCACATAGCCAGATAGTTGATTTCCCCGTAAGTCCCTGAAACAATTCAGATTTCGTTCTTTTAGACCATTTTCCTATGCTGTACGTTGCATCTATATTCTCTGAGAATTGATGGGACAAGATGCAAGTTTTAGGACTTACAAGAGCTTTAGTAGCTGAAGGTTTTCCAGAAACTCGGGTATTGGCCCTGTCAAACTATTATTCGATAGATCCCTAACAATACAACATATTAGGAAAGACTTAGACACTTAATAGCAATAAATCAGGAAATGTATGAATTAGAATCATGAATACTTACAATGTTTCAAGTGATGAAAGATTGCCGATGGAAGCAGCTATTTGCCCGGTTAAATCACTTGTGGACAGATTTCTAGTATCGGTTCAAAAGGTTATTAAATACTTTTTTATCCATTTCGTTATAAGATGACGAATATCTTGTTTTAAAAGATGAAGTAGCTTACAAAGATATGATTTGCGGTGGATTCGACGTGGTGTAGTTGCATAGTATACCTTCCCATGAGTAGTTCTTTGGGCCGCAAGGATCTCCTACCCAATTTCTGCTCACTTTATACGTTGTCCTGATATTGTCTATTGCGTCATCTGTTAAGATTAGCAAACTGCCATAGTTAGCTATTTCCTGAACCCTATAAATCGCTAAATTATTGTTAGCAAAAAAACATACCGTCTGTACTCAATGTTGCTGAATCGCTAAATTCTTGAACCCTATAAATCTCGACAGCATTAAGAATGGGCGGAACATTACCACTGCCACTTCTTCCTATAGAAATCTTGTGCTCGTTTCCCACCAACGCTTTCGAATTATAAAAGGTAGATGCAGAATAAACACGAGGTCTCACGTTTCCAAAAAGTGGACTTTCATTCCAAGAAACATTAAACTCTCGCGTTTGGTTCTTGCTCAGCTTAACCAAGTCAGCAAAGTACATGTAAATGTAGAACTGAGCATTCGAGTCAGAAGTACTCCAGCTAAACTCCAAAGACTCGGTTCCATTTTTAGGTGTGGCAGCTGTTTGCATAACTTCATCTGGTGCTCGATATCCATCTCCACTTACATCTATCTCTATAGCCGTGTGTAAAGAATCCCATGATGGTGAACTGTAAGGAGACCAAATCCGATCATACATATCATCCGTATATCGACCAGTACCATTAACATATCCCATATCAAATCTTTGAAACAATACCAATGACCCCGATATCTCATCGTCAATTTCATATATTGACTTATCGAGTGGTCTTAACTCCAGCCCCGATATGAAAGGAACACCTTTTCCTGTGTTTATAAGACAAATGCTAATAGTATCTTCTAGAGCAGTATGAACTATTTCTGTCGTAACAACATCAGAGGCGTTTATGAACTTTACGGATAACCAAAGATTTACACCAAGATAAAGATCAAATTCGGGTAATTTATCTTGTCCGTCATAGTTTCCATACATGAACGTAGCTCGAATAAGATTTAAACTATTTTTTCCACCGTTCGGTCTTAAAGTGTAACAGTTTTTATTCCCTTGAGGAAATGTTCTAAGATCCGAAAGTGGTTGTGGGAGCACGGGATTGTTCGGATAAGCATATTCTGAAGAAATGTTTCTGTTGGTTCCGGTGTTTATAAACGATTCGTCTGAAGTGTAACTTATGCCTGTATCGAGATCCACATAGTTGAAATTTTCGGGTGATCCACAATCAATACTTATATAACCTATACAACAGGAAAACATATGTAAGCGGTTTTAAGAAATGCTTATTCAAAACTACTTATGCTTCTTTCATTTAAGAATAAGCATTAACAGATTATCAACCGTAACAAAACGCAAGTAGACAGTAATAAGATAAGCAGTTGTTTGAGTAGTTGTGATTTATGCATTTACAAGGACTTAAACATAAGCATTTTCAATAAAAAGTTACAAAACTGCTTATTTCACCCTGGAATTATAAGCCGATAGTCATAAGCAGTACTTTGTCTTTATGTAAATACTTGAAACTGCTTATTTGCTGTATCTGAGCACAATAAGCAGATTAATAGTTATAATGCATATTTAAAGACTTAAAGAGGTAAAAATCAGAATCTGGATAAGCACTCTAAATGTATACGGCTTATTTCACCATAAAATAACTCAAAACTCCTTATCTCCACTATGTATAAGCAATCTCAAGCACCCACAAAAAAAGTACTAATCAAAACGAATAACGCTAACCTGTTTGAACCTGTGCATGAACATGAACCAACCCTGCAGTAACACACCAAATTAGAAACACCCGAAGAACGAATACCATTATCAAACTCGATACAAAACATTAGCAGCTCGAACGACGAATGTATCGACTAGTCCAAAACAACTACTACTAAACAAAGTCATGCAAAGTGTCTTGGCTATTTTTCAAAGAAACAAAAAGTCAGTTGCTAAATTCCACCAAATCCAATCAACTAAAAGGTTTTAAACATGTATGCAAATAGTGGTATGAATTATATGTATCGAAGTCAAAGTAAGTTATCTTATCTAGGCTTTTTGGAAAAACAGTTGGCGTGTATTATTTTAATTAAGTGTAAGCTAGCATGCTAAACAGCCAACTTTGAAAAGACAGCTGCAACTTATTTATATACATTGTAGTAGTTGCTAACATGATGATGGATCAAGTTTTTGCTCATTATACATACAAGCTAATGTGTGTTTTTAATTCACAACTTGTTACTTAATGAAAGGATTAGTGGGATTAGTGGCAACTTTAATCATTCTTTTCGGATAATTAACATGACCCGTATAGTCGTATAGACCTATAGTTATGTATGTACTTTGAAAATTTTTAAAATGCCACTAATTATAAGACACATCATTCTGTAAAAAAAATTGTGTGAGTTTCTTTGTGGTTCTAGCATTTTGTCGTTTTAATCACAAAAAAATGTTAATTTTTTTTTTGTGACATATGAGTCTTATAAGTATAATTTAGGGTTATACATACAGTAAGTCTTTTTTTCTTGGCTTATTTTCCAGTTCATGAGTTTCTTTTCGAGTTTTAAGTTGTAATAAAGGTTATAAGTCGAAAAAAAAGCATGAAGATGAACTTGAAAAAAGGATACACAATAAACCTGTAAGTAAAAAATAAGATAAAACATCCGTCTAAATATTTCAGAGCCTTTCGTTTATAAATCACGTTACTAACTCGATGATTAGTTAGTAACGTGCTTTATATTAAATCGCGTCACGAAACCATTATTTTGCGATTAAGTCACCAAAATTATTAGGATGATTTGGGACACAAATTGGTCATTATTGTTACCAAGCAGCCTCTTTAAATTGTTACCACAAGTTAAATGGTCCAATTACGTGTATACCCTTCAATGATTAAGCAAAGAAAATTCAACTTATATAAGTTGATACCCACCAACTTCATATTATTTTTGTTAAAAAGGAAGAAAAAGATATGAAGAATTTATTAAATTAATTAATCTTTAATGAAAAGTCAACGCAAAAAGATTTGAAATCGACCAATATCATCTTCTAATTAGAGCCGATTTCAAAAATCTTCTAATATGAAAAGTTTAATAATCCATGATGAAAGTTTTTTCTCGACCAGCGGCACAAGTTTTGCTCGGCCGGTAGCTGTTGATATTTTTTGTGCGATCAAGTTTTGTTTTTTTAGAAAAAAAAAACACTGTATTAATTAAATATATATATATATATATGATTAATTTATCACAAGATTTTTAAAAAAAAGAAAATTTTCCATTGCCGGGAATCGAACCCGGGTCTCCTGGGTGAAAGCCAGATATCCTAACCGCTGGACGACAATGGAATTCATATTGCTTGTTATTTTAAAAATGATTTAAATCCGAAGCATAGAGTCAACATATATATACACAAGTTAGTCAAATTCGTTATGGCATAAATACGTTCCACACTTTAGTTTTTTCGTAAAGGCAAATGAAACCCGAACAGTTATTCTAGATACAAAAGTAAGAGAAATTTTTCTCTATATTGTAGAAGTAAGAGGGGGTAATTCGGTCGGGTTTGGGTTGGCGGGTTCGGGTTGATAGGTTGTTAGGTCAGAAAATCTAACTCGAACTTGACATATTTAAATAATTGGTTCAGCTATGTCAACTCTAACCTATTTACTCATAACCCGAACCTGATATATTTAACTTGTATATATATTTGAGTTGGAGGGTTAAATATGTTACTCGGGTTGAATAGGTTAAATGTGTTTCGGGTTGACCCATTTTATATGCAAAAGTTGGCACATTACACGGGTTAAACAGGTTAAACGAGTTTGTGGGTGGATCCGTTTAACCCATTTAACTCGTATACTAAAATATAAATATTTTTTTAATTTAAAAAAAAATATTAAACGCATTGACGGGTCGACCCGCTTAATTTATTCCCAACCCGAACCGAACTTGACCTATTTAATAAACGGGTTAGATGGATCGACCCACGATCAATTCTTACGTGGATCAATTTCTTTTTTCTCTTTCATTCTGAGTAAAACCTCCTTGAAGTATCAACTAATGGGGGAGGAGTGAAATTATACAACCCGCCCTTTCTCCTTTTTTTCCGACAAATTGTCATGAATCCGGACTTGGAGAACTTGAGGGCATAAGATTCAATCCAGTTACAGGTTCTCACTATGACTACCTTGTAGCGAAAAAAAGACCGGATCTTCATTATTCCAACAACCTTCTTTTGACTATAAAAAAGAAAAAAAAAAGGAATCGGGAGTTGGCGCCTACATAACTGCTTGCTTGCTTACCAAGCCATTTTGGCAAGTGATGACGTATAGTATGGACCGGCCCGGCCTAGTCATACTATTATGGGATCAGTAGCTAACGATGGGACTTCGGCCCACACATCACTCTCACGGCCACTTGGACCTACGGATCGCGGCAGCCAGCACGTGGTCTGTGGCCGCGGTATCTTCACGAGCTATCTTTAGGAAAGGATAACCTAATTAAATAAGAGATATACTCTACTTATTTGATAGGTTAGGATAATTCCAAATTCCTTATATATCGGACGTATCGTGGGCCGAAAGTTATAGAAACCCTAAGGGTTATTTAGCCTATAAAAGGAACGCAATTGTCATCAATACAGGTATCTTACAAAAACCCTAATTACATTCAATTACTCCCCAAAACTATATACTTACTCTCACGCCGAAGTCCAATCGTGAGATCCGCTCCTACGATAAGATTAAAGGTATTTCATTCCTTGTGCAGGGTCCTTCAAACAAGTTCACTTGATACAAGAGCAAGGTGCTGCATACCCGAATAGTTACCTATCCGGATTAAACAAGACCCGACCTAACTTCTGTATCAACAAGTTGGTGCCATCCGTGGGACCCAACACTAGGAATTACTCAAGAAAATGAGCGCAACGGCTAACACAACCCCCATCGTGACCATTGTCACGAAAGCTACAAACAAAGAAAAGACACCGAAGGAAGCGGATGCCGCACCTAGGGTTAACATCCTAGACTTCTGTGAGGAGCATTACGAGGATATCTTACCGGTCATTATGGATAAGATTCGCCGTGACAAGCGAAAAAAAGTCCATACGAGGCTGAACTTTGGATAAAATACCAAGAAAAGTCGAATAATGAGAGAGGGCTCTCAGAACTCGAGTGCTGGGACCTTGTCCGCAAGGTACCGTAACCCGTCAGAAAGGCCCAAGATGCGGGAACGCTTGAAAAACAACAATGGAAACGTATTTGGCAGGCTAGGTCATCGGAGGCAGAGCACATTCGAGCGACTTAGCGATACTTACTCGCCAAGCACAACTAAGTCCGGGTCGGATAGGGCAAACTCTAGGGATCGTTCTCATAGTAGAGGTCGCCCTCACAGATGGGACTCTTCTAGCAGAGATCGTCCTCGAAGCAGAGACCGCACCTGCAGCGTCGAAGAATCATATGGTAATACTTGCTCCTCCTACGAGACGAGGTCCAGACATGGATATCACTCTCGTGACAGGGACCGCTCATGTAGTATGAATAAAGGGAGGGTAAGTGAATCCCTGTTATCTAGCGTGTCGGAGAGCGGCACCAGCGATGGAGGACACTGGAAGTCAACGTCAAAAAGGCACAAGCCTACAGATGAAGAAAACTTAGCAGTGCCCTGGACATGTGAAGAGGTGGATCCATTCACACATTGAATCCGCAATTTCAAAAGTTTGCGGAAAACAAGAATGCCTAACAACGTGAAAACCTATGACGGAATAGGAGACCCATAGGATCATGTGAAAATTTTCCAAGCCGCAACACAGGTGGAACGTTGGGCAATGCCTACGTGGTGTCATATGTTCAATTCTACCCTAATAGGGGCCGCGAGAGTATGGTTCGATGAGCTCCCTCCAGAAAGCATAGACGGATACAAGTATCTCAAAGCGGCCTTCTTAGCATATTTTATGCAGCAAAAGAAGTACGTCAAAGATCTAGTGGAAATCCACAATATCAAGCAGAGGGATGAAGAGACCATCGAGGATTTCATGGATCGATTCAAGGTTGAAACTGGACGCATGAAGGGGGCCCCTAAGTGCATGCGAATCTCCAAATTCATGCATGGGGTTAACAACCCTGAATTGACAAAGCGCCTCAGACTCAAGCAGGGTCTCTAAGTTCTTTGTCCGATTACAGAAGCAGCGCACTTCCGCTTCCATGGTCCTGAGGGATTTAATTTCTTGATCCAGCCTTTTTATTTCTCTTTCCCTCGCTTGGATCCTCTGGTCCCGCCTGGCTATCTTAGCTGTGGCTTTCTTCAGTAGCCTGACCTCTTTTTCAAATCTTAGCCTCAGCTGAGACCCTATAGCCACTTTCTACGCCATGTTTATGTTATACTGGCTCAGAAAGTCAGTATTAGGCAAGTGGCGCGGTTCAGAGAAGTCCCTCGGTGGCACTATATGATCTAACATGTCTTGGCACGTGTCAGGGGTATCCAAGCGGCAACTGTTGATCACGCCCCACCCTGACTGGTAGATACTTCCTAGCGACCCGTCCACGGATGGGACGGAGGTCGATTTACCTGACCCCGGACTATCTGTGGAGAGCAGATCTTGCACCCCCACGGTAGCAACATTTTTGGTAGGGATCTCGGGGGCTGTCTTCCTGGAAGATCTGCATTAGCATTATGAGACACATTTGATTTGTTAGTATGACTACACCTTTGAAAAAAAAAAGGAAAACGTTAGGACTTGATCACTTAATGGGCAACGTCTTGCTCGAGATGCGGTTGTGGTTTCGCATAAGACAACGATTTCGGATCGCTCACACTCTTCGCATCTGCAGGGGTTTCTTGCATAGCAGGTGTAAAGAAAGTGGAGCCCGCTTTTAATCCCATTAAAGCTAGGGATTTCCCTCCGATGGTACTCTGTGCAGGGCGGAAGGCAGCATGATCCTTCCTCAATACCTTGGGTGGTGCATTGGCTTCTGCTTTATCATTACCCCTTTTGTGGGACCTTTTGTTCACATGTGGCCCCATGGCAGCCACTTCCTTCTCCAGCCTTGGTTCTTGAACGACCTCCGTGGTCGTTGCAGTTTCCACAGGTGGGATTTTATGCGACAATCCGTCCTGGACTTGATCTGCCGTCCTGCCCATCTCAGTTATCATCTGGGGTGGGTCTTCGTTGGCAAAGTCCAGCGGTGATTTCATCAAAGCGGAAGGTGTCCCTGAGGACCCTGATGCCACGGCTATGTCCTACATCTCTATCACATGGCTTGCAGTAACAGTCAGTAGTGGCACCTCATGGGTGGCACGAGGTCGTGTCCCGGTCTTCACCTTGGCGAGATTCAGGGCACTGATCAAGTTAAACAAGTCCATATCTGCATTCACACAAGGATTGCTAGTATATCTTCATATATATAAGGGAAGTAAAAATAGTTTATAAACACCCACCCCGGTCATCATCATAGAGAAATGTGGGGTACACGTCGTCCCCCAGAAAGTAGCTCCGACTTAGCCCTACCAGGCATAGTAAGAGTTCTGGTTGTTTTAGAATAGGGGTGCGGTGTGTGTTCAATATCGTCACATCCGCCGCGGAATAGGAGTCTGCTGATGGCATCTTATCCTTTGGGGCGCTTGTGCGCCATTCTACGACGGTGGGGAATATTCTCTCGTCTACCTAGAAGAATCGATTGTTCCAGTTCTTCAAGGAGTCCAGAGGCTTTGTATAACACTGTAGGGTGTTCTTCCCCGGTCGTTTGCTAAATGACATCCACCCCGAGTTGTAGGAAGGAACGTAGAAAACTTGAAATAAATTCAGAGTGGGGATTATGTTCAGGACATGGCAATTGATTTCAAAGTGACTCACTTTGGCTGCGCCTATCACTGACAGTTGTGAAAGATGAATTTGGTAATAACTAAGAATGTCAAAGAGAAATTGTGAAATAGTGATACGATAGTTTGCAAATTCAAAAAACTTGGTGTAAACACCGACTTTACCCTCCAGAAACTCCACGATGGGTTCCTCGGGGCCAGGCAACTCAGGATGCAAGCTTTCTGGTATATCGTACTATGAGGTGAACTCTAGAAAATACTCCTCGAAGATGGTTGATACGGCGTCCTCAAGTTGTATTGTATCCCTACCTATTTTTAATTAGTTTCACAAAGTGGAGTGGTGTACTAACCTGAGATGATGAGATTATGTGGGAATAAGTGTCGTGTGCAGCTGTATGTGTAAAAATGGCAGTTTGATTTAAAAACTGTGGAAACATGCACAGTGATCGCTTGCTCTATTTATACTATGTCCTCGACAGTTGTGCCTAGTTGAACGCTTAACATGTCTCCTCTACTTACCTTTGGATGGTTTAGATTGAGAGGTAGGTGAAACGGTTGTGGGCCTACACGTCCCATCATTCAGCCATTTTTGTCCTTTCTTGATAAATGGGTCCTATTATTACGCTGCGGGGCTCAACATACGGTTTAGGAGATTAAGCGTTTCCAGGAAGGTTCGAGGTATTTGTAGTCTAGCAACCGTCACCGCTATCCTGACCACGGCCACGCCTACTAGATTGGGGGGACATGATGACGCATAGTATGGACCGGCCCAGCCCAATCATACTATCATGGGCTCGGTAGCTAACGATGGGCCTTCGACCCACACATCACCGTCATGGCCACTTGGACCTATGGGTCGCGGCTGCCAACACGTGGTTCGTGGCCGCGGTATCTTCACGAGCTATCTTTAGGAAAGGATAACCTAATTAAATAAAAGATATACTCTACTTATTTGATAGGTTAGGATAATTCCGAATCCCTTATATATCGGACGTATCTTGGGCCGAAAGTTATGGAAACCCTAAGGGTTATTTAGCCTATAAAAGGAACGCAATTGTCATCAATACATGTATCTTGAAAAAACCCTAATTACATTTAATTACTCCCTAAAACTATATACTTACTCTCACGTCGGAGTCCAATCATGGGATCCGCTCCCACGATAAGATTAACGGTGTTTTATTCCTTGTGCAGGGTCCTTCAAACAAGTTCACTTGATACAAGAACAAGGTGCTGCATACCCGAATAGTTACCTATCCTGTCTAAACAAGACCCAACATAACTTGTGTATCAATAGCAAGCTCCTCCGATTCGACTTTAAGGGGTCATTGTTTTATCCGTATGTAAATAATTTGGTTGTTTTGCTACAACTTATATATTGTCTTATCGACTTATATGACACATATTTGATATAAAATATGACGTACGTTATATGCCATTATTCATTTCTTAAACTATGAAACGATGTCATACGATAATATAAATAAACAAAAAGTTTTGCGGGTATGGTCAGGTTGAGACTAGAAGTTAAACAATGTCTCAATGTACTAAGCATGTGACTTAGTTATTGAATCATGAATTAAACTTTTACTATTTATATATTTCTAACAATAAAACCATTTTTGAGAGTGTGCAGGGTGGGTTCGATCACAAAAGGGATTTAAAAATTGAGAGACGTCAAAATTTGTCTTCGTTAACAATTATATAACATGTGTGCATGTTGATCCCAAAGAATTGATCTTTAACTTCCTTAGTATTGTGTAAGGTATTAGTAATCTTGGATAATCTAAAGGTACTAAGAATGAAACTTTGAGTGTATGATATAAACTATGCGGAATCTAGTTTATACCACTAAGAAGAATAAAAGTAATATATGTTTGACACACAAAAATATAACCAAAACAATAAGCTCTAATATATTTCATAGCGAACACTCTTTGAAACCCAGTTGTTAGGATATTACAACCTTGAAGCTATGAAAAACTATGATAAGACTAATATATCTTTGAACTATTCTTAGGGTTCCTTTTAACACAAGAAACCCTAATGACATACAAAACGCGTATAATGATAATGCATATCTATACCTTAAATTTAACTCATGCATATCGCATAATACAGTACTAACTATACAAGACTAAACAATATCTAAGTATTAAGTAACATACTAACTAACTGGCAAGTACTAACAATGTATCGGCATTCAACAAACTATTATAGATACAGAAACTAATAACTTAGACTATTGTTCTTTAAACTATTCAACACAGCACAATCATTAAACCACATATTTAACTACAAACTAACAGTAGTAACTTCAGAAGCCTTCAATTCCAACAATCCTCCCCTAAACTTGATATTCACCTTGTTAATCATCAAGTTTTCTTCATATACAAACATCTGATCATCATGAGATGTAATCCAAAACACCTTTACTGTGAAGTTGTGATTCTTGTAAATTGAGAAGCTCAAATGCATCTCACTTTCAAATCAACCTACTAGTCTTCTATTTAGCATCCTTAAAGCTTGTCTGAGTTAAGGATATTCTTCTCATCATCATGACGAATAGCAACTCCCAGTATTCATCAATAAGTACAATGAACTCCACATAGTCAAAACAATCTCCAGCTTATGAAAGTGTAGTCCTATGGATTCTTGCCATATTCTCTTCTTTATAGGCTCAAATAAGGTCTACAAAATCCTCCCTAAAGTAAACAAGTCATATCCTTCTAGACTTGTTGTCCCATATTTTAAATGTACACCCTATGTAGATCTATCACATGCTGTCGTCAAAATCATCAGGTCATCTCACTGAATAACTTGTAATTCCTTGAACTTCATCTGCTCTGATGAATGATTAATACATTATAATTTTTTATCATTTAGAAAATATTGTTTCCTTTCCAATCAATAATTAGATATTTGGTGGCCAGAGATTCAACATTAATAGCAACATCATCCCTTGGAACTACATCTATACTATCTCTAAGCTCATCTTTTTCAGCATCATTATCCTCTTCTAGTTTCTGTTTCTTGAAACTTTCTTCTTTAGAATCTGCTCTTGGTCTCTTTTTAGTGCTTTCTGTTTGCTGTTGACTATCATCATCTATAGACTTAAAGTCATCAATCCACTTCTTCTCTCTTTCATATAACTTCTGAACTTCTTCAAAGTTCTTGTGCTTTAGTTGTTGATGAGTGTACTTACCCATATGTTTGAGGTAAGTAATCATCCTGTTCCTGACTTGAGTTCTTATAGGTGGTTTGTTCCTTATTGCCTCTGCTCTTTCTGCTGCTAATTTTTTTCTTTCTTCTTTCAAAAAATTCTGCTAACAATATGGATCTTTCTTCAATTGTGTACTTTTCTTGCTCTTCATGTGTCAGTCTTACAACCATTTCATGATCAACATCTATTTTGGCTTGAATTTCATCAAACTCTTCAGCTAAAGCAGCACTAGTAGCTTCTTCTTGCTTTTGTCTTTCTTTTTGTGCTCTGTCCAACTCTGCTAACTCTTCCTCATGTAATCTTTGAGCTAACACTGCATCACTTTTAATTTGAGCTAACCCTTGATCCCTTCTTTTTACTTTCTCTGGTTTCTCAGGTTCTTCTTCAACCAGTACACCCTTACCTTTGTCTTTTGGATCAATAGTTGGAAGAGATTGCAGTGTAGTTATTGATCTGATATGTCTAGGAGAATCTTCTACATCTTTAATAGCAACTCCTTTCTCTTTAGCTTTCTATTCCTTCATCTTCATCAAAGTCTGAGCAATGGTAAAATCTTCATCTATAAATGCAGTTGCAGCAGTTGTTGGAGGTGTTCTAGGTTCAGCAGTACTAATAGCTACACCATCAGTAGTAACTGGTGCACTAACAACACTAACTCCAGTGGTAGCAGTATGAACTATTTCTCCTTCAACATCTTCCATGTCATCATCAAATACATCAAAGTTACTATCTTGGAACATTAACTTTGTCTTGTCACTTTCCCTTCCCTGTTTGGATGCATCCTCTTCATCCAAATCATCATCAGAAGACTCAACTCTGCCTTTAAATAGTCTTTTCTTCATAGGTTGTAGAGTTCTTGCATTTACCTTCTTTTCTAGCCTCTTGACCCTCAATTTCAATCTGGTGATCACTCTGTCTTGAGCAGTCTTTGCTTCCTCTAAGGCAAGAACCTTTTTTGTCAATGAGGTACAGGTTTCCATCAATTCAAAAGTATGTTACATCCTGCCCTCCCCACTTCTAGATGTGTTAACTTTTGAGAGAGGTGGTTCATTGGTCTTTTCAAGCACTCTCTCAGACCTAGCCTGAGCAAGAGCACCCCTATGGTTTCTTGGCGTCTGGGGCTGCCACCTGTATCTACTCCCTGAGGAATGTCAACATTAGGTATTGCCGTGGTCTGGGTCCTAATTATGTTATCACTGTCCTGTGCTGTAACTAAGCTAGCATCAGTAGTTATAGCCTTTTTCACACTGTCACCCCCTCCTTATGGACAACCTCATCTGCTCTATGGTCTAGAGGCACACTAGTCTAAGGTAACTCAGTGACCTTTTTGGCTCTCCTATATTTTTGTGTCTTTCTGTGTTTTCTTTGATATATAGATGGAGATGGGAGTATTTGCTTAATATTTAGTGCCCTGTTTGGCTCTCCTATGTTTTTTGAGTCGTTCTTTGTTTTCATTGATAGTAGATGGATATGGAGTAATTAGCTCATGTGAAGCTTCAGTTTGAAGTTCATGGAAACTGTGGAGTGTTTTAGTTTGAATTATTCAGTTTGAGGTTTCTGAAACATTTGGTTTGTAAGGTAGTGGGTGTAGGTTGGGGTTTTCAGGGGTATTGTTGAAGCCTTCACCTCTGGAGCTTGGTTTTGCAACCAACATTGAGTCAAAAAGAAAGAAACTTTTCCTGAAATTTTTTTACTTTTCACATTCATAATAGAGAGAACCTTTTTACTATGTGTGGGTGTCTTATAAGTATCATTAAAATGTTCTGTAAATCTTGTCAGCCTGGTTATTCAAAAAGAGTGTATAATACCTTTAATACATTACAAATCCTTTGTAATCAATTCCCAACATAACCATCAAATATTAATTTGAAAAATTAAATTTTGACCTTTGCTAAACATATAACTGCTGAGAGCAAATTAGTTTGAAATTCATTCCAAGCAGTTGATTTTTGAACATATACAATGAAGATGGTATGTATCATAAATTTCCATTAGGGTTAGAATGAACCTTTTGATAAATGTAAGATTTGTAGAAAAGCTGTTCATATCCATCAATGCCAGGTTTTCAAAAATTTCATCATTTGTTAGGCATGCAATACATCTCATCATTAAAGAAAGATCACTTCTCACTGATGATTCGTAATATGACCACAGCCTTACCATCAATAATAGCATGTATTTGCTTCACTGAATTGACTATTTTGGAAGTGACAGTATTCCAAAACTGTTCAATGTAAGAAGCATAGATAGTGGGACTTACAGTGAGAGCATAATTGATAGAACATGTAGAGAGGAAGTCACTATCTGTTGAAAAACTCAGCCGATCTCCTGTGTCCTTTTCCAACAAGCAACCATATTATGTTGAACGACAAAACTTCAATCCACCAAATAGTGATTGATTTATTAGAAGGGTTTTGGGTTTAAGTTCATTGATGAGAGTATAAGGGTTTGACAAAGTTAACTGAGATATTATAAAGAGAGCTTAAGGGTGTGATTGGACCGACTGAATAAAGTTGAATCTTTATCTTGAAGTAAAACTTATAAAAGAAATAAAGATCAAGAATTATCCAAATATAGACCCCTATAAGCGAAGTTGTTGGCGGAAATATCTCAACGGTTATAATTAATTAATGAAAATCTGTTATGCCCCGAACAGTATTAACGGTAACAAGCAGTACTAAGTTTGGCTCAGCAGTACTAACTTTGCCTATCAGTACTAACTTTTGCCCAGCAGTACTAACTTTTGTAGCAGTATAAACAAAATAGTTACCAGTAGAAACCCAATACTAAATCCATCAATCTCATTACTAAACCCGTGTAATCAGTCATAACTAAGGCCAAGCACATCAACATTTGGAAGTAAAGTTTCATCCAGCAGTATAAACTAAGCCTAGCAGTACTAAGAGATATCTAACAGTATTAACTCTGTCTTTAATAATTATACAACAACATGCCTCTATTCATCACAAGCACACTAGAAAAGACTAATTGAGAAACCCGGCCCCCCCATTTGAGAATTCATGAGGATCCATATTTTTGCATAACCCATAAATAAAAGTTAAGAACTGTTATCCAAACTCATTAACCTCCCCTCAAACAATACTTCAGAGATTAAGTAATCCAATGTTAGCAATTAGAAAGTTAAACCTGCTAACATCAAAAGCCTTTGTGAGAAGATCTGTAACATTATGATCTGTGTGAATCTTAATCACTTGAATCAACTTCTTCTTATAAGAATCTCCGATGAAATGGTGCCTAATCTCTATGAGCTTGGGTAGATAAAATACTGGATTTTTCAAAATACAAATGGTGCTTTCATTATCAAGAAAATCTAGGTGTTCATGAATTTGACCCATAATCAAGCAATGTTTTGAATCCGATACACCTTACCAGAGCAATTATAGTAGCAGCAACATACTCTACTTCAGTTGCTGAGTTAGCTATTATAGTTTTCTTCTTACATTGCCATGAAATCAACCGCTTGCCAAGAAATTGACAACCTCCTGTTGTGGATTTCCTGTCAAGGATAGATCCAGCGTAATCACTATCAGAAAAAGCTTCCAAGTCAAATGGTAAATATCTAAGATACCAAAGGCCCAATTTAGGTTGACCTTTCAAGTATCTAAAGATCCTTTTAACAGCATGAAGATGTGACATTTTAGGAGTTACTTGGAACCATGCACAAGCACAAACAACAAACATTATGTTTGGCCTAGAAGCTGTTAAGTACATCAATGATCCAATCATTGATCTGTATAAATAAACATCCACACTATCAGCTTCTCCATCCTTGATCAATGCCTTGTTAGGTTCCATGGGAGTGCTTGTTGTCTTCATAGTGGCAAAATCAAACTTCTTCAATATGTCAGCCATATATTTGTCTTGGCTAATAAAGATTCCATCCTTCTTCTGTTGTACTTGTAACCATAAGAAGAAAGAGAGTTCCCCCATAGAACTCATCTGGAATCTCTTATGCATCAAACCTTCAAACTCATCACATAGGGACTTCTTAGTTGATCCAAAGATGATATCATCAACATACACCTGTACTAACAAGATATCACCTTTTTCCTTTTGATGAACAAAGCCTTATCTATAGTACCTCTTCTAAGTCCATTTTCAATTAAGTAGGTAGAAAAGGTCAGGCTCTAGGAGCTTGATGTAGACCATATAAAGCTTTTTCTACCTTATACACTTTGTCAGGGAACTGTGGATCTTCAAAACCAGGAGGTTGGCAAACATATACCTCTTCGTCAATAGTACCATATAAGAAGGCACTCTTTACATCCATCTGGTATACAATAAACCCCATAAATGATGCATAGGCCAAAAATAACCTGATTGCTTCTATCCTAGCAACAGGAGCAAAAACCTCATGATAATTAATTTCTTCTTCTTGGGTATAACCTTGTGCAACCAGTCTTGCCTTATTTCTCACTACAATCCCTCTCTCATCCTTTTTGTTTCTAAAGACCCATTTTGTTTCAATGGCCCTCTTGCCATTAGGTAGATTAACAAGTGTCCAAACCTTCTGAAGTTGAAATTATAGAAGCTCCTCTTGCATTGCTTCTATCCAACTTAGATCTTATAGAGCTTGAAACACTTTCTTGGGTTCCATTTAAGAGAGAAAACAGGCAAATAAGCAGTTCTGATAATCTTTGTGATTTGTTCTCCTCTGCTTATTAATGTAACATACCATAACATGTTCATCAGAAATCTTGGTCATCCTCTTTATCTGAATAGCTGAATTAAAGTCTCCAATGATCTGGTCTTTAGGATAATCCTTGTCAATTCTGGTTGTGGGAATAGGACTGGCATTCATGGTTGTTTCCAAGTTGTTGAGGTCAGCCTCTGCACCCACATCTTCATCATCATAAGCATTACCAAAAATTCCAGTATCATCCATTGGAGTCACATTTAAAACAGGTGGAAGTGTATATGCATTTTTAAAAGGAAAAAAAACTTTTAAATAGATGTTCCTCAAATGCATTAGAAGCTTCAGCAGCATTAACTGGTGATGATAGATCATCATTAGTAAAAGATGGTCCAGCAGCACTAACAGGTGTACTAGCAGTATTAATACTATTAGTGATGTTAGGATGTACAATATGCTTTTCTTGTTGAAGTAGCCTTTCAAACTCACTTCTTGTGGCTTGATCATCCTTCCCATCTTTATCTGAAGCTCTATTTTCATCTATTTCAGTAGGCTTCTCTTCAGCATCTTCTTCATTGACCTTAGGATCTTGAGAGATTAATAGATCAGTTGTGCAGATAGGTATTAGGATGTATTCTTGTTCAGGTTCTACCTTCTTCTCAGCTTGACCTGTAATAATGTTATCTCTAGTTCTTGCAATACCATTAGTTTGATTTCCTGCAACAGCTGACACATAGTTCATAGATATTGTTAAAGAATCAACATCAAAAAGCCAGTCAGGTCCATTTCCAGTCACATTAGGTGTATTTTTAAGAAATCTTATGTTTAAGGTCTCTTCAACTATCATGATCCTCTTGTTAAATACTCTCATGACCTTGCTAACTACAGAGTACCCAACAAAAAACCCCCCATCAGCTTTTCCATCAAACTTGCCTAGATGATCCCTGATATTTAAGATGGTAACAGGACACCTAAAAGGTTTCATGAAGTCTATCAATGGGGTTCTTCCATGAATAAGTTCATAAGGTGTCTTGTTATGAGGCTTAATGACTAAGACCCTATTTAGCACATAGCAAGCGGTATTAGCTGCTTCAGCCCAAAAGGTGGTTGATAACTTAGAGTCAACTAACATAATTCTTGCAGCCTCTATCAGTGTTCTATTCCTCCTCTCAGCAACACCATTCTGTTGAGGAGTCCTAACAACACTGAATTCCCTCTTAATCCCTTTTATTTCACAGAACTGATTCATTACACTATTTTTGAACACAGTTCCATTGTCACATCTGATAACTTTTACTTTATGGTCTAGCTGAT
>BQNB010099068.1:0-23264 GCA_026074375.1 Tanacetum coccineum
AGAATATGCTGGTTGGTGGGTGATCTAGTCTTTTCCCTAGATTTCTTTAGAAATATCGTTATACACATAAACTATGCTACTTTCTAAAATTGTCGATCTAAATTTAACTTAAAATTAAGCACAAACTAAATAATTGTTGGGAGCGGAAAGTTGACAAGTCATAGTTATGAGTAGTGTTAGCATCTTTACTTGTGCTCAATGGTGATTTCATTTTTATGCTTATGCTTGGGACTAGTGAAAAATCGGGGACGATGAAAAAATGGTGAAAACGGGACTTGTCGAAGCTATTGATTCTTTAGTTCCCCTTGACGAACACTTAGCTACTTTTCGAGGTTATTAGTCGAGGGGGATTGAGATTCTTGGTTTTCTCAAATGTTTACTTCATAACATTGCGTGAGGACACGACAATATCTTAGTATGGGGGATTTTGGTATGTGCTTAATTACACATACCATTTTCCATTAAAAACGGACTTAAATGACTAAAAACGTACCAAAAATACATTGTATTTGTATGTTTTGCATTTGTATTGTGCAGGAAACGGATATTCAAGAAAAGGACAAAAACAAAGCTAAAAACGACAAAACCGAGCACGAGAATGAAAAGAGCGTGAAAAGAAGCCAAAGTCAAAGCCAAAGTCAACCCCGACAAAGTAAAGTCAAGTCAAAGTCAAAGGAAATACAACTTTAGGGACTAAAGTTGTCAAGTTATCAAACTTGAATTCCAAGGATTTAAAGTGCAAAAATGGTATTAATAACTTCAAGGGCTAAATCTGCCAAGCCCTTAAAGTTATACATCACAAGGACTTGTCTTGCAAGACTACATGTAACTTGGAGGGGCTGTTTCTGCCAATTCTACAAAGTTTATGCCACAAGGACCAAGCATGTAATAAACTTATACAGGTTGAGGGGGCATTCCTGCCAATCCCTAAACTCATATCACCACAAGGACGAAAAATGCAATAAGAGTTATATGGTTGAGGGGCCAAAGTTGGCAACACACCAAACTTCACCCCTGCTTTATACAAAACAGGGTATAACACCCTTTCCCGCCCTTTTTCTAGTTACGGGTCTTCTTCCCCGCTTTTACCCTGCAACACCAAAACTATACAAGGGATAAAACCCTCACCTTCAACCCACTAAAACCCTGTCACATGGTGCATTGCCATGTTGGCAATCCCACACCTTTCAAGAACAATCCAACGACTGCCATGAAATCAAAGAAGCACAAGGGATATCAATGGCCAAGATTGAAGCTTCAAGCCTCTCACAAAAGAAACACATCCTGGAAGACCAAGTCTTGAAGAGAGTAGTATAAATTTAGGCCTTTTGTAGCCAAATAAGGCATCTAGTTCTTAATTAAGTCTTTTTAACTTATTGTAGTCTTTTATCAGCTTATTTACAGCTTATTGTAACTTTTTATTCACCCTTGTACTATTTTCAAAGTTTAATGAAGTTTTGAGGTTCATATGTTAAAATCCAGTTTTTAAATTCCAAGTCTTAAGTTGTTAACTTGAGCTAAATTGTGTTAAAAAGCTTTTATTAGATCTTAATTATAAGCTGTTTTCATTAAGCAAACAAAAAAGGGTTAAGTAGTAACTAGAAATCACAAAAATCCACTCAAAATTCACCTCAGCTTACTTTTTGGATGATAAGCCAGAAATGGATGGGCTTATGGACATTACCAGCTTATCTTTGATAAGCTGGAGCTTGTAGACAAAGCTCTTAAGAGCTTATTAGCCCTTGTTTAGAGCAAAGGGCATTGTAAGTGACTTTTCTTTCAATTTGGCTTATTAAAGTGCATTTGCTTATTTTCTGCTTATTAGTGCTTATTTCCTGTTTGAATGTGCTTATTTATGCTTATTAATGATGTTTAGTGCTTAAAAACCTAGTCTTGTAGTTTAGAAATCATTTGTTCAAGTTTTTCATCAAAACTGTCTATTTTAGCTTATTCACTGTTGGATTTTCATTTGCTTATTTAAGTGCTTATTTCGTACTGTCTTGTGCAATTTTTTGCTTATCATTCATGTATAAGCATCTGTTTTGAAGTCCCTTAGCTTAATTCACAAAAAATAAGCTTTTACAAGTCTTTTGATTTTTAAAGGGGTGTTTGGCATAAGCTCAAAATGGGTCAAATTGGTGACTTTAATGGGTTGGGGGTGATTAAGCCAACTTTAACTAGCTATTTTAAGTAGCTGTAATATGTCTTTTAAAGTTTTTAAAGTTTAAATTTGATTTTCATAGTTGATAGTTAAAATTGATCAAATTTGTGGTCTTAAGTTCATAGGTATCAGCTTAAATGTTAAGGGTGTGATTATCCATCTTTTTAACCTTGTTTTGTATTGTTTTTGATATCACAATGCAGTAGAGAGTTGTTGAATTAAGTGTGCATTAATCACTTTTAGTTGTAGTTAAAACTGCCAAAGTTTTCTTGAGCCATCAAAAAGTTCAATTTTAAATCTAAAAATTAGTTGAGTCAAAGTCATTTGTAAAGCCCGAGCTTGTGAGTATAAGCTCATTGGTATCCCTTCTTTATTTGTTTTAGCTTATTATAGGATTTAGAGTCTTTTTAATTGCTTAAAAATAAGCCCCAAAGTGCCCCCTTGTCTGATTTAGTAGCTAGTTTTTAGCTTAAGTGCTTAGTTGCTCTCCTGAGCTTATGGCTCATTGAATTTGCTTAATTTATGTTCATATCTGCTTATTAGGTAGGTTTCAGCTTATCTTAACTTATTTCAGTCAAAAGTTTAGCTTGTTAAAGTCCTTATTAGCTTAAGCTACTTCTGGCAGTATTAACTTCAAAGTTAATACTGCTGTTTTTATTGGCCTTTTTATAGCTTAATTGTTTTTCAAATCTCTTATAGTTTGCCTTTTCTTATAGCTTATTGTACCTCCTTTGTCTATTTTTAGCTCATAGGTCCATAAGAATCCCTCTGAGTGCTTAAAAATAAGCACAAAGATGCCCTTTTGGCCTGTTTGATTAGAATTTTATGCCTAAATGCTTATTAGCTTTTTAGAGCTTCTAGCTTATTCCAATAGCTTATCTTTTGTTCCTTGTTGTTCATTTTGCTTGTGTATTAAGCTAGAGTTGCTTATCTCTTATTTTCCTTTGCTTAATTTGTCAAAAATCCAAAGAAGAGATAAGCCATTCAAGCCCTTGTGTCAATATCAGTCATATCTCACTTATTCCTTAAGCTTTTTCCAGCTTATTTACTAAGTATTCATCAAAAATTTTCGAGTTTTATAAAAGCGTGCTTATTATTGTTTGTTTTACGAGTCCTATAAAATAATTTTTGAAAATAAAAATAAAAAAGGGGAAGTTTGAATCTAAGGTGACAAAAAGTAAAGGCTCGAACTCTGATGACCAATCAACACCCTCAACCCTCCTATATACACTTAACACACTCTACCAACCACGTGGCTACAAATAGCTCACTGCGGTAGAGTTTGTGTTGGGTTTATTCTTATACACGTTTTTGGCCCAATAAGCTTATAAACTGTTTTGATTTTTAACAGCTTATTGCGATAAGCTGTGTCAACCAACTCATTTTTCTTAGGATCTTCATAACTTTATCTATTTTTTGTATTTTTTTAGATTTTTATATAAACGTTTAGTATTTTTTATAATTTATTTAGATTAAAAACTTATAAAATTCATAAAAAAATAAAATACTAATCAGAAAAATATAAATCTTTTTTTTAAAATTTTCTTTTATTACATAGTTTCTAGGAAAAATAAGTATTTTTCATATATGGTCATTTTTGCAACTTTTCATTTTTTAAAGAACGGGATTGAACCCCGTTCTCGTTCTTTTTCGTTTTTTTTACTCAAAACATCCGTTTTGTTCTAGTATTGTTTTGTGATTCTTTCCATTTTTATCATTTTTTTTGCTCATTAAAGTAAAAAATTTACATTAGGATTAAAATTAGATAATTTAGGTTTAGCTCGCGTTTTTTTTTCGTCATCCGTTTTAAAAGATTTAAGTTAAATTTACTTTCGTTTTAGTTTTCTTTTGGCTTGATTTTGCATTTTTACTTGTAGTCATAAAAACCATAATCTTGGTCATATTTCAAACATCAAATATCAAAAATCGTCATTTTCACGATTTTACAATTGTCACACCTCCTCGTTGGGACATAACGAAACCTGGGAAATCAAACTTCCTTCCATCCGGATATTATATTGATTCTATTTGTGAATTTTGACTTTTTGCCTTGGTCAAGGGCAATTGGTTGGAATTTGCATTGTGTTATATTATATATATACTTTAATACGAATCAATTATCTTTAGACTCATTTTGCACAGTTTATCATATTCATTATCTAGCTCTAAGTCATCTATTGACGAGTTCTCATCAATAAAGTATGAGGATTCGGAACATACCTCACTTGATGTTTGAGCTACTAGACACGTTTCGTTATTAACTTTCTCATCATCTTCTTCATCGCTATCACTCCAAGAATCTCCAACAAATGCTCTTTGGTTCTTGTCTTTCACCGGTTTTAGACATTCTCCAATAAGATAATTCGGGTCGCTGCATCTAAAGCATCTTCTATCACTTTTACCATTTTTGTCGTCTTGGCTTCTTTGGAACGTCTTTTTGTCGTTTCGAGGTTGTCTCACGAATCTTCCTCTTCTTTTGAAGAACTTCTTGAAATCTCTTACCGCCATGGCGTACTCTTCGTCTTCACTTCCGAAAGTCAAACACTCTTCATCACTAGATTCTTTCTTAGCCTTTAAAGCAAGAGATTTTTTTTCAACTTTTTCTTTGACTATTTCAGAATCTTTCTTAATGATCATTTTGTGAACTTTGAGGTTCCTGATAATTTCATCAAGAGATAGTGATGTTAAGTCATTCGACTCTTCAATTTCTGTGACCTTTGCTCTCAATTTAGGATTTAGAGCCCTAAGAAATTTCCTAACATAGTTCTTGCTAGAATAACCTTCACCAAGAGCTTTTAGACTAGTAATAATAGTATTAAATCTAGCAAAAGCATTATCTATAGATTCGTCTCCGGAAATGATGAATTGTTCATATTGTTGAACCAAAAGGTTGATCTTATTATCTTTCACTTGACTATTACCTTGGTGGGTGATTAATAATGTTTTCCAAATTTCTTTTTCTATATTACACATGAAAATTCTTTCATATTCTTTTCTAGGCAAAGCATTATAAATAACCATTTTAGCTTCGTTATTTCTCGCAAGTTTCTTTTTAAGATCATCACTTTGTTTTTCGAAAGGGATAACCTCATCTAATTTTTGGATTTTGTTCAATAGGTTGAAAATCACCATTGGTAATAACATGCCAAAGATCTTGATCTTTTAATTTAACATATGTCTCGAATCTATTTTTCCAATAAATAAAACTATCACTTTCAAAAAGTGGTGGTCTTTGCATAGATTTCCCTTCTAGATATTTTGTCAGATTATATTGATCGATCATGCTTAAATTACAGTATTTTTAAATATCTTGAGTGAACTTGGCTCCCCCTGATAAATATTATTTGAAACTAGAAGGGCGGGGGGGGGGGGGTTGAATAGTTTACAGGTTCGTTTTTAGTTTTAAAAGTTAGCTTTCAAAATATATAGATTCGAGTTGTATGTTTAACCAATTCACAATATGAACAAACAATATATCAATCTAAACTAAAGCTAAATAACAATGACAATAATATGAGGAGATAAGGAAAGGAACAATCAAACTAAGACAACAAGATTTATAGTGGTTTGGCTACGAAGCTCTTCTTCGCTCTACTCCACTTCCTGAGTATCCTACTCAAGATTTCATTATGTCAACAAGCTCCCTTTAGGCGAAGAAAACCGTTTACACGTTGCTTACGCTATTTTCCTACACTAAGCTAAATGTCGAGTCTTAATCTTAGCTAGAACCAATCTACCACTTCATAATCACTACACAATCACTAGATCTACACTATCAGATTTACACAATATCCGAATTACACAAATACACAAGATACTTACAACAGAGATTTGGTACTTAGAAGAAAAGAGGAGAGATCACTAATCAACACTTCGTTTCTTGGCGAATATGAGTGTTCTTCTCTTGCACTTGATAGAGAGGAGAGATGAGATGAAGAAGATAAGATTAGATCACTTGAAACAAGATTAAGAGATGTTAGTGATCAAGATATTTAGTGAGAAAAAGAAGGTTTTTAGAGAGAGAAATAAGTGTGAGAAAATTCGTGAAAAGAGGTCTAATATTCTGCAAGGAATAAAGCAATATTTATAGGCAGGAAAATCCAACGGTCACTGGAGGCGGTCCTGGCGGTCCCAGATATATAAGGGGGCCGCCAGGCCTATAAGGGGGTCGCCCAGTAGACTACGCTCCCTTTTTTGTCTTTTTGTGGGGAGGGTTGTATATGGTATAGAAGCTTCCATTTTGGGGGGAAAATTTGAATTTCAAATTTTAAGTTTTTAATAAAACTTTTCTTTTAATTAGAAAATATTTTGTATAATTAATTTTGTGAAATTCTTTTGTAAAATGTAATGGATAAGAGAAAAATATTTTCTTGATCACTAATCATGCTTAATGATTTGTTTGTTTATACCTTAAGTGATTACTAATTTTAGAAATGGAATTTTACGATTAATAATTTGTAAACGTTTAATTTTATCGTAAACGTTTTTACATTTTGTTATTATCAAAACGTTTAATTTTACCCACCACCACCACCTACTCCAACATAAGAAGAAACGAACTCACCCGACTCATCACTACTTCCATTACCAAAATGTTAGAAATCCAAAAAAGGATTGGTCACTCCACGTAATTTACTTAATTAGCTCGTAGTCCATGAATGTATTAACTAGTAAGCTAACCAGGCCGGTTTATAGAAAGTCCAAGGAAAGCCCGGCCCGACCCATGTCATGTAAGTATATTAACCCTCTCCACACATGGAGAGGGTGTTGGTTGAATGCATTTTCCTCACTTTCTATGTGTGTATTTTTAATGTTTTCTCCCTTTCATATTCTCTCTCTAGCTTTATCTCTCTAGTTATTTGTGTGAAATCCATTTTCTTCAATTGGTATCATCACCAACGTTTGATTTTGGGTCGTTTAGTGGTTTTCGTTGTGGTGATTTATAACCTATTGTTTAGGCTTATTTTGGTGCCGGCTTATATTTGTACGCAACTATTTCTTATAAAAATTCCCTTAATATTTGGTATAGATTTAAGCAATATCTCAAATGCTATATCTGATATATGATGGTTTACGAAAGACACATTTGGGCTAAAGAAATAGTTTAAAATAATGTTCGTTTATCATATTTTTATCCGTTTGTTTTAGCGTATGTGTCTCGGCTACTGTTTGGATTTTGCTTATTTGTTCTCAAGCTCAAACTTTTTTGATAAAATATTTTCTAGCATATTTTGGTCCTTATAGGTTAGCTTATCCCAGCTTAAAAACAACTTATTTAGAGCTTATTTGGTCACGGTTTATTCTTGAGAGTATTAGATTTTTAGCTTATTTTCCATCAAAAAGCTTATTCTCAGTAGCTTATTTTTGCTTTTACAGCTTATTTAAGCTTACTCTTTAGAAAAAGGTTACGGTCTAGTCGAGCTTATTTCCGGTGTAAAAGTGCTTATTCTTGATCTTATTTCGAAGCCTATTTTCTGGGCTGGCTTATTTGTTTGAGTGGTCCACGGTTTGCAACAAGGAACAAGGGGACACGATCCACATCTTTAGCTTCACATGACCACAAAAAGTATAAGTACGTTTTTGTTTGTGTGAGGGCGATTTATACTTGAACAAAAACAAGGGCGATTTATACTTGAACAAAAACAAGGGCGATTTATACTTGAACACAAACAAGGGCGATTTATACCGGAACAAAAACTTGGGCGATTTATACCAAGACTCAAAGGACGATTTATAAGTTTGTATTAGGTGATTTATATGTCATCTACTAGGCAATTTATACATGTTGTGCGCTAGGCGGTTTATACAAGGTTAAACGTGTTCGTTTTGAGTTGTTTCGGGTTTTTTTAGGTTTCGAGTTTCTGTTGTTCGCGGGTCTTCTAACTTATATCATTACGATCGCGGTCCTTCAACGATCCTCGTAGTGTATTTGTTTTTGGTCGACGATAACCACACGTCCTTGCGAGGACACACAACACTTTCGGTTACCTTTTTTACATAGTTTTCAAACGAAGAAGAAGGCTTAAAAAGGAGGGAATCATGTTTTATTTTTTTAATATTTAACTACAATTCGAATTTGACAAATTCACTCCCTGGACTTATGGACCAATTCACTATTTGTTCTTTCCTTGTTTGTTAACCCTCATTGTTGAAACAGTTTTACACCGTTAGTCCTTATAGGTTAGCTTATCTCGGCTTAAAAACAACTTATTTTGAGCTTATTTGGTCACAGTTTATTCTTGAGAGTATTAGATTTTTAGCTTATTTTCCATCAAAAAGCTTATTCTCAGTAGCTTATTTTTGCTTTTACAGCTTATTTAAGCTTACTCTTTAGAAAAAGGTTACGGTCTAGTCGAGCTTATTTCCGGTGTAAAAGTGCTTATTCTTGATCTTATTTCGAAGCCTATTTTCTGGGCTGGCTTATTTGTTTGAGTGGTCCACGGTTTGCAACAAGGAACAAGGGGACACGATCCACATCTTTAGCTTCACATGACCACAAAAAGTATAAGTACGTTTTTGTTTGTGTGAGGGCGATTTATACTTGAACAAAAACAAGGGCGATTTATACTTGAACAAAAACAAGGGCGATTTATACCGGAATAAAAACTTGGGCGATTTATACTGAGACTTAAAGGGCGATTTATACATATGTATTAGGTGATTTATATGTCCCCTACTAGGCAATTTATACATGTTGTGTGCTAGGTGGTTTGTACAAGGTTAAACGTGTTTGTTTCGAGTTGTTTCGGGTTTTTTTGGGTTTCGAGTTTTGGTTGTTCGCGGGTCTTCTAACTTATATCATTACGATCGTGGTCCTTCAACGATCCTCGTAGTGTATTTGTTTTTGGTCGACGATAACCACACGACTCCGCGAGACACAAAACACTTTCGGTTACCTTTTACATAGTTTCAAACGAAGAAGAAGGTTAAAAAGAAGGGAATCGGGTTTTATTTTTTTAATATTTAACTACAATTCGAATTTGACAAATTCACTCCCTGGACTTATGGACCAATTTACTATTTGTTCTTTCCTTGTTTGTTAACCCTCATTGTTGAAACAGTTTTACACCGTTAGTCCTTAGAACTCTAATTAACAATCGTTAAGTATTTAACTTGGATTTCAATTGCACCGTTAGTCCTTGTTTATGTTTTAATCAAACGTTAATCATTCTAAGTTCAAAAATTTTCACCGATAGTCCTTTTTAGCTCATCAATTGTTAACAAAAGTTAAACTACTTCAAATACAACAACGATTTCACCAACAACAATTATATTTTCACAGTTTCTTCTTTGTTAGGTTTATGAAAAGTGTCGATTATGTGGTTTTATTATATTTTGTTATTATACTTTATTTTTTTAGTTTAATATAGCTTGTAATAAGGTTTATTATGCTTTAAGTAAGAAATAGCATAATAACTAAAGTTTAGGGACTAGTATTGACAAGTTAGGAAAATAAGGAAGGGAAGCCTCCCTCCCTAACACCCCCCAAAATCTGGTCGCAGCGGAATGGTAACAATGGGGTGCTACTTCATAGTCCAAACGCACAAGTCACAGAAAACGACCTCAAAAGAGACGTTTTTAGTATAACAATTATAGTAAAAAAGGGGGCTATGAGACTCACAATGTATTGATTGATGTAACGCTTATGTAGTAGAATAATACAAGTTTGTAAAAGAGCATGTATTCCCCTCGCGGATTTATAAAACATTAAAAAGATTGAAATGCGAGACTATGAACTCACCTTGAGTGAGCAAATGCCAAGTGTATCACAAATAATGCGTCACGCAAATCGTCGAATGCAACCTATTTAATTTAAGGTCGTATAAGTACTAATCACATTGAGTAATATCTACCATGCATAAGTCTATTTAGCTAATCACCATCTAATTGTTTGAGTGAAAACATATTTATAATTGTAAAACATTTATAAATATCTGAATAATGTAATTATAGTTATTCCTGGTAGGGTATTAGTTACTCCTGGTAGTGTTGTAGTTACTCCTGGTAGTTATAGTTATTACTACTGGTAGTATATTAGTTACTCCTGGTAGTTATAGTTACTCCTGGTAGTTATAGTTTATTTTCTAAGTCTGACCCGACTATAATGACCCACTAAATCACATTTTCATGACTCGGGTTCTAAAGAGAATTTATGCGAAACGATATTTTGAACAACTTTCCAGTTCTGTCCGAGACCCGAAACTCGACCGAAATGGGCGAAAAAGCACTCGCATCAGATCTGATGCAGTGTATTAATTACCAAAAAGCCAGATTTTGCCCCCGCCTTACGACCCGTTATCACTCGCTTTTAGACTTAAAGAACCTCGCGGGGAAGTAAAACGACCTTCCGAACGACTTTCATGTTTCGGCCGAAGGCCGAAACGGACTCGAAAGTGCCGCAAATACCATCTTAAAATCCTGACAGAAACCACTAACTTAACAAATGCTGGATTTTTATACCTCGAATATATACCTCGTTTTCGCTCTAACTTTTTCGTTATAAATCCGTTTGACAAGTTTCTTACCTTTTCGGAATCGTCGTGAATCATACTACTTTATAAAAATATAAAATAATGTGTTATATATACGAATTTTGGACAGAATCTTTGAGTGACCTTGTTGAATCCATTTTTAACCTTGCTTTTATACCTTACTACTTTTGTAGTTAATCATTTTTACACCAACTTAATATGGTACAATACTTTCTCATCCCTTTTAACATGATATTAGCAATATCTCAACATATATAATAGTGTGCAAAATGATCATTACAAGTAAAAACTCCATTTACATGTTAAAAATCCTACATGGTGATTCAAGCTACAATAGAACTAACATATGCATAAAATGAATATTGAAAGAACATAAAGGGTTCTAGATGACCTTATGGTGTATGATGATGATGATCAATGTAATCTAAACCCTTGTTTAGATAAAAATCCAAAGCTTGCAAACAAGAAACCCTAGATTAGGTTATGAACCCTAATCTCACTTTCTTTTCTTTAATACTTGTAAATGGTTAACCAAGGCTTCAAACCATTTTAGTATAACTTAGGAATGATGTGTAATGGCTTGTATAGGTTGTAGAAAATTTAGTATGGATTATTATAGAGGGGTGTTTCTAGCCGTGGCCTTATAGGAGCAAAAGGGGAGAGTTTTGATCTTTTTCACTAACTATTTTGTGTAGTGTATGTGTTTACTTCTAGTATACTTGCTTACATATAGTTCTACTAGTCAAAAAGGTGCAATAGTGGTCAAGAAACATAGTTCATGGTCTTAAGGAAGACTTATGGTCAAAGAGACATAAGTTTTAATTAGTAGAAGATGTACATTGTCTAGCTAGCTCATGGTTCCCTAATGTGGGAGTTATCCCCCATGAAATAAGGAAAGTGACTAGCTAAATATTTCTTAGGTAAAATAAAATGAAAGTATTACTTGTATTGTAGAAGTTGTAATTTATAAACATAATGTATAAATTTGTAAAGTTCGAGTCTTGGTTTATTTCCTTCATGAGGAATTCGGCTAAGGTGGCGTTTGTAGGTAAAGTTTTGATAAAATGAACAAAGTTAATTATTACTTTCGTAAAAATAATATATTGCTTGTTTGACGAAAACTTTAATTCGTTTGGTGTCTGTTACGTTAATTGTTGATTTTTAGTTTACGCGATTTAATTATATGATAAGAATTAAAAGTAAGCGCGTACGAAACTAAAATAAAATAAATGGTGAAATTATGACGAAATAAATGGCGTCATAAAATGACCTAAAAATACGGAATGTTACATACACGAATCCAAACTAGCCATTTGAAATGAACTAGTTTAAATACAACCGTGTACGAAACCAGAAGAGTTGCAACTTCAAGATCTTATAAAGAAGGTCTCGGGTAGGTTCCCCTTTTTTTTCTCGTTGTGATTTTTCTTGAGTCTCAAACGAAACAAAGAAATGCTATAACATAATTGTTATAAGTATTACTTTAAATTCGAATATCAAAAAGGGTTGTTGACCTACACAGATCTATGATGATAATTGTTTCATGTTAATGATCTTTTGAAGGTTTTGAGTTGACTGTAACACACGAAACAAAGGAAAACTGAGATCTTTTTTTTCATTTAAGGTTTTGAGTCTTGTAGTGGGAGGGGAGATAGGATTAGAGTTGATGAAGATTTGTTGTGGATTGAAATGAGACGAAGGGATAATTGGGTAGGTTTGTTGGATTGTTGATTGATGTTTTGTAGATTTGTACGATGTAAAATTAGATAGTTAAGATGGTATTAGTTGAATGGTTGTTAAGATGTGGTATTGTTTGTGGTTTGTTTTGTCTTCGTTTTGATTGTTTACTCTTTGAGTATGACCGGGTCTTGTTTATAACAAAACTCAAGCATACCCAAGCAAACGCAACAAGACAAACCATCTATCTGGTGACAAAACACGAATACATTTTTTGAAATTTTGGGCAGCGTGCGTTTAGATATGCAACATAAAGGTCTTCAATCGAGGACAAAACCAACATCAAAACGCAACTGTTTTTAACGCAAACGCAACCTGCAAATCGCAACATGTACTTTTGTACTATTCTTAAAAACCAGATCTGGTTTTGTCTTTTTCTCTTGCATCAAAAAGCAACCAGGAAAATAAAACCCAGTTTTGTTGCTTGTCTTTTAAGCACAAAAAAAATGTATAACCAGATCGAGACAGAAGTTATAACAACATGTTAAATACATGTATGAACAATCGATGAACAGTAATGAACAATACACGAACAGTAACCAGGATATGAACAGTGAAACAAACAAATGATACAATACACCCCTGTAGCTCTGATGCCAATTGTAGATTGTAAATGACATATGAAGAACAAGGATTTAAAATAGATCTGGAGGTTGTGTATAATGAAAAAGATGTAAAGCCATATTTATTAGAGAATAAAAGTTAAAGAGATGGGAAGAGTGTGTGTGCTTGAGAGAAAACACACACACTTTCACACTTTACAAATGTGAGCTTCACCCCTCCATGGAAGTATGGAGGGGGTATTTATAGTCTTAGTGACACACAACTATCGTAGCTTGTCATTATTAGTCCCTATGTGTCACGCTATAAATAAACTAATGTAATTCCGTGTTTGTCACCATATTTTAAGGCTAACAAAGGGTAAATTACACAACTCGTCCCTGTACTAAGGCCCGATTGCGGATTTAGTCTTTAGATAATGGGGGTCGATGTCGTTAATCCTTAAAGTCGATTTTTGTTACACATTTGGTATCCCCCGAAGCCTTGTTTATACTAACTGGTGTTACTTTGACTTTTCAACCATGGGCATTTCTATAATTTCAAAACTTTTATTATTCACCGTTGGTCCCTATCAACTTTAAAGTCAAGATTCAAAAAGTTATCATTTAGTGTTATATTTTTTGTCTTTTTTATTACACTGTTGGTCCTTAAAGGTTTTTGGTCTCTTTTTTGTCTTTTTTTATTTGCCCATTGTTGTTTTATGAGAGCTCTTATAGTTTTTTTTAAACAATTTATTCTAATAGCCTCCTCTGGACAGACCAACATCACATGCTCATTTTGGTGTATGCAATTAGTACTCTTATTTGAAGTTAATGGGAGAAAAATGTAATGCACTTTAGGTTTACTCTCGTCCTAAAATTATTGTCCCCGCGGACAAAAAAATACAATTTAAAAAAAGTGCATTTATTACTATTTTCTCTTTCTTACTTTTTGACAGAATGATAATTTTACCCTTAGTTAATTAATTAAAGTCTTCTTTAAAGTTTGTAATATTAATTTCAAACAAGGGTAATATAGTAAACTTGATCAAACTTCCCTATCAATTTTTTTAACTGAGTTCATCTTTTCCTGTGGGTCTTGCTTGAATTTAAAAGGGATTTTTTTTTGATGATATAAGACTTGGATTGTTTTTGTGCAGGTATAAAAATTTGTGCAGGTATAAAAGGCCGCGAAGTTGTTGAGCTGTAAAATCTAACTAAACCCAAAAGAATTAGACGAAATTTATGTATCTTATTCATATATACTCTTTCTATTAACTGTTATCATTTTGGTTGTGCAAGTACATGGGGAGTTTTTTTTATGAGTTGGTTACATCTTAGATGTGCAGGTGACATATTTGTTTTGTACTTTCAGAATAGCTTATTAGATGACCACTTTTGACCATTACCGCCCTTTGCATTCTGTACTCAAACTACAAAATACCCCTTGCATTATGCGTAAAATTACAAAAAACTACCTGTTTTTTTAAATTACAAAATATCCTCCGGGTATTTTACAAAATACCCCTTACACTATGCGTAAAATTACGAAAAACCACCCTCAATTAAAAAGAAACCCGCGAAGCGCGGGTTACAAACCTCATTCATTTCAATTGCACACTGTCAAAAGAAAAAAAGATTAAACATGTTACACAAGTCTTGAGGCTATACCACCACTTGTCTTTTAGCTAGCATCGATAGTCATTATAATCACAATTAGCATAAATATCAATCAAAGCACTTCCGACATATACATTATTCAAAATCCTTGTTCTAAGGGAGAAACCATGTGTTGATTTCCCGTGCATTAATGCAGCAATGTTTCCACATGCCGGAAGTAAACAAGGAATAGTTTCGGTTTCACTCGATAAACTTGCATTTCTCTAAAAAGCTCAAGAGCTTCAATATCTTTTCCATGTTGCGAGCAACACGCTATAACAAACATTCACGACACAATGTTTAACTCCGTTCTTGACTCCGTAACCGCTTAAACACTTCAACACCTCATGGGCCAGCCCATTCCTAGAAAACCTCGATATCAAAGCATTACACGCACCAAAATCTTTACAACCCATTTCATCAAACACCCGCAACATCTCCACGGCAGAACCACACTTCTCGTACATATCAATCAACACACGCACAACCACTTATCCTCCCCTAAGCCATTTTTCCACACATACCCATCTATCATAACCCCAACTCCCAAATCCCCCAACTCCTCAACCGCAGAAAGAACACTCGAACCCGTTGTCCCATCAGCCTTAAAACCCGCCAAACACATCTCCTTAAACACCTGCATTATCAAATTAGAAACATTAGCACATGTAAAAGTTAGATCTTAAAAATCTCTATCTTTGAATAGAACACTTTGAAAGATTATATGCACTAGAGATAAACTTTGGGCAACTTTCAACTTGTTTGATTCATTCCCATTTTAGCTATTTTATTTTACTTGCCCCGCTTAGAATAAAAACACAAACCAAATTAATGGTCCTATTTTTAAGAAACGCGCAAATATTAACTAGGACTAAACAAGAGCAAAATGATGATTTATGTACTTGTAAGGTGCACGCAGAATCGATTGTTGAAAAGATGGCTCCAATTGCTGTGAAAAAATAAAATATTAAAGGTTTAGCAAACAAAAGAAGTTCAGGATCTACAACGGAAATAAGTTAACAATTTTAATGAACAAACGATACCAAGATAATCTCCCAGCTCAAGAGAATCAATATTCATCCTCGAAAAAATATTTATTGCGCCTGTCCACATATTAGACCAACTTCAGTATTCTCATTCATGAGACATTATACCAAAATATATTAACCAACACTTGCATACGAGTAATATTAGCATATATATTGTATGCTACAAAAAGAAGGAGGTTCGTGTAAAGGAATATTTCAGTACGTACCAAAAGATATGATGGTGAAAGATATCACACTACCAACAACACCAAATAACATGATGGTCATAAAATTGCGAAAGAAATGTTTCTTTTTAACCTAGAAGCTGTATTTTATGGGGAAAATAGAGAAGAAAGTCAATTAACGTAGTGACCTCACTACAAAAAAAATTGCCTTTAGTGACCAATTGTTTTGTGACCACTCAATATTTGGTCTCTATTATTGTTGATACAAAAGTTGGGCGATCCTTGATTAGATCCGGATTAGAGGTGCCGGATTCAAAACTGTAGTCACTAAGTTTACACAAATGACAACTATTAGTGACCACAAAAAAAAAAAAAAAAAATGATGGTCCATTCCGGTTAAAAGATTAAGACCAAATAAATAGAGGTCAACCCCAAGACTTAAAAAATTCCATTGACAAGGGTTTGAGAGAAGTATTATAAATTTTAAAGACCATTAGTGTTGTCACACTCGAGGAAACTTAGGTTATAATTAGACATGAAATCTGGTGGTCACTGAATTATCAAATATTGAGGACAAAAAATAATGGTCAAATATTTCACAGGACGATATAACAATTGGTCATTGAGTTGTTAAGTAGAGACTAAAAGTGTTGGTCACTGATGAAAAGAAAGTAATTCTAAATTTAAAGACCAAATAGTTAATGTCACTAGGTTTTCAATTAAAAAAAAAAAAAAAAAAAAAGACCAAGGTTGGTGGTCACTGATTTATTAAATATTAAGATAAAAAATAGTGATTACAAAAACCCTAACCCCTAAAGTTTAAACCCTAACCCCTAAAATATAAAGACCAAGCATTGATGGTCACTAGGTTCCCTAAGTTAGAGACCAACTTCGGTGGTCACTGATTTACAAAATTAATGTTCATTAAATTCTGAAATTTACGCAACCTCACAAGTTGGTCAGATAGAGATTAAAAAAATTTCGAAGGCTAAATAACTAAAAAAATATGAACTTACACATGTACGAAAATTTTAAATCAGTAAAAGTACATGTAAACTTGTGCAGTTTAAAAATCAACTAATAAACGATAATACATCAACAATATTCTTTTTAACGTGATGTTAAATTTACACCTTAAATTGAATAATTAAAAAAATAAATCAAATTTAACACATGAAGGAATTAAAATGTCAAAGTTGCACTAAAAATAAAATAATGAAAAAATACGTCAACTTTTATTTCCAAAATTTAACCATTATAAACAATCAAATTATAACATTTTATTATAAAACGGTCAATATAAAACGTTATTTCAAAGTTAACTAGTCAAAATTATAACAAAGATTTAAGGCTGGATGGAGTGGTGGTGGTAAACCCACCTGACACGTCAGCGCCACATCAGCTTTCTCTCTCCAAATAAAACTCACCTTACAACTCACCTTTCAACCGTAATAAGAACTCACCTTACAACTAAAACTCACCTTACTCACCTTTTTTTTATTTAAATACTTTTATTCATAAACTAAAAAAATAAATATTTACGTAAACGTAAACGTACGAAATTAATAAAAACGTTAACTAAATTAAAAACTTTTATTCATACATTAAAAACTTAAACGATACATAGATAAATTAAAATGCAACGATACATAGATAAATTAAAACATAAACGTAAACTAAAACTGCAAGTTATACTTCGCCTTGATCTTTGCCCTTATTTCATCCCATGCCAATCGCTGCTCCCCGGTCAAGTGATCGTATGGCTGGAGATATAACTTCATGTCTTCTTGTTGTGCTCGATACTCCGTAGCAGCAATCTCTCGTTCACGACATTCGACCTCCCTCCTTTTGAGCTCGATAAATGCTTCATGTTGTTCAACTTCAGCCAATGCATCATCATTCATAGTTGACGATGCCGACGATTTGGACCCTTTATTTTTCGTAACAGCTTTCGCTTTGTTCCTGCCCCCCCTGGTCGTCGAATTTCCTGCACCTCATCATCATTGACAACAGTATTATTCAGATTAATACTAGCATCCCCAGACTCTGTGTTGAACGAATTAGAACCAGATGACTTGTGCTTCTTGCTACTTCCCTGAGACCCTTGGTTTAAGTTTGGAAATGCTATGTCTTGAAATTTTGGACTATCTTTTAAAACATCCCAACAATGACGAAATTTAAAGGGGAGTCCGGTTTCAGCTTGATAGTGAACCATTGCCTTTTGAACGTAATCTTCGTCTCCGGCTCCACTCTCCTTCACCATACACATGACATTACTGTACACGCCACAAAACCGAACCACGGTCGGTCGCACCTTTAAATTTCGACTAATCTTTAAAAAACAACCCAACACTGACGAAATTTAACGGGGAGTCTGGTGTCAGCTTGTAGTAAACCATTGCCTTTTGAATTTAACTACTTCTGGCTCCACTCCTCGCTGCGCCATACAAAACGCATCGACGTTACTGTACACGGCCACAAAACCAACCACGGCCGGTCGCTAACTATCTTCTATTTCCACCACATATCGTATACTTCCGACGACCTTCCATTTTTGTTTTGCACTCTATGAACTCCTTAACCTCACCCAAAAATCCAATCTTTCCTACCTCGAGTTACCAAACGCTCGCGGTGTTTTTTTAGAAACGGATTTTTAAAGGGCTTTAGCCAAACGCAATTTCTTCCCTCAGTTGTCCACCGCAAAAAACCTGCCGGTGTGCATGATGACGTCAAAATCGTATCAAACAAATAACTCTCAAATATTATATAATATATACACATATACGTATACGTAAGCAAAGTATCAAACAAATTATTCTTAGGAAAGAATAATAGGTAATCAACACGGGTATTGTTCTGCTCGGTGAGAGGTGAATGCAAATTCACATTTATGTCAGGAATCGAGCTTGATTATCATAAAAGATTTGGATTTTGGATTCTATTCTACTAATGCAAAAACAAATAAAGGCAAGCAATAATTAAATGCAACTAAAAATTAAACAAAAAACGTTAACGGGAATTTAAAAAATCGACTTACAAAGACTATAACAAACACAAACCTAATTACAATTTTTTTTACCCTAAAAATGCAAATTTAATTTCTAAAGGTCCTAAATGATTAAAAATAATTTTAGAAAAAAGAATTATATTTTTTGACTTTTATTTAATTTTTTATGAATTAAAAACAGATTTAATCTAAAAATATTATAAAAAATATTAAACTAATTTATAAAAATCTAAAAAAATTAAGGAAAGTACTTTGAACAAATCTAATCCTAAGAAAAATAAGACGGGTTCACCAGCTTACTTGAATAAGCTGGAAATAAGCAAATAAGGGCTGATAAGCCAAAACTGATAATGCACTTAAGTAATTAATTGTGCAAAGTAATAATGAAAAAGTCCCAAGGGCGCGTTGTGATGAAAGAGTGTGGGTGTCAAATTGTTGGGCGTTAATAAGTGGGGAGGTCACTGTTCGAAACCTAATGACTATCCTTTTTGTTAAAACATTTTTATTTATTTTTTTTTTTATTTTTTTTTTTTTTTCATTTTTCCTTTTGAAAAAAAGGCCTAAACTTAAGGACTAAAAAGCAACTTTATAATAGCCTTATCTGTAACTTAATAATAAGAGCTAGAAAAAGCAAATTTAAAAGGACAAAGTATTACATTAATAAAACTAAAGTGAATAAAAAGGCTAAAAGAAACAGTTTTGGTAGTGAGGTTGTGGGCTTTTTTTTAAGACTCAATAAGGTTGAAAAGAAATCAAATATATCTAAAAAACAGAACCCCTCCCACCTAGACTTATTAAGCACTAATTATTAAAAAATAAGCTATAAAAACATAATAAGCTGAAAAAAGGGCTAAAAATTAATTAGAAGCGACAGTTTACTACCTACCTCATCCACTCCAAAAGTGACTCTAAAGTACTAAGAAGAAGTAAGAAATACATCATTTTTTTTTTTTTTATTTTTTTTTTTTTTTTTTTTTTTTATTTTTTTTTTTTTTTCTTTTTTTTTTCTTTTTTTTTTTTTTTATTTTTTTTATTTTTTTTTATTTTTTTTTTTTTTTTTTTTTTTTTTTTTTTTTTTTTTTTACTTTTTTTTTTTTTTTTTTAAAACATTTTTTTTTATTTTCTTTTTGAAAAAGCTAAACTTAAGACTAAAATAAGCAACTTTAAAAGAGGCCTTAATTCTGTAACTTAATAATAAGCTAGGAAAAAGTAAATTAAAATGACAGTTTACTTAACAAAACTAAGTTAATTAAGGCTAAAATTGTTTTCGCTTTTTAGACTCAATAAGCTGAAAAGAAATCAAATAAGCTAAAACATACCCTCACCTAGACTTATTAAGCACTAATGATTAAAAATAAGCTAACAAAATAAGCTGAAAAAGGCTAAAATTAATTAGACGGTTTACTCAAAAAGTGACTCTAAGTACTTTTTCCAAAATTTACAGCAAAAATTAAGAACTAATAAGCAATGTCAATAAGCTAAAAAGTGAAAACAGATAAAGACTAGGACTCAATGAACGTGTAAAAGCTAGAAAACAACAAATAAGAATAAGAAATAAGCTAGAAAAATCCTAATGAAAATGGCAGACTATACTACTTGTTTTTGACTTTTTTGAAAATGAAGAACTCTTTTTAAGCTTAAAATTAAGACTCAATAAGCAAAATTTTAAAGATTCACAGCTAAAACAAATTTAGACCAAGACTAAATAAGCAAGTACAAACTAAAATTAAGCTTAATTAACCATTGAATAAGCTAAAATCTCAGCTGAAACAGATTGCATACTTAGACTTTTTATTAGACTTTTTGGCTTTTTACAACTTAAATTTAAGATTCAAAAGTGACCATGACTACCTAAAAACTTTAAAACAGATTAGCCCTATACTTCAATAAGCTAAATCAAACTAAATTAAACCTAATTTAAGCTAAAAATTTATCCCTAATGATCTGCAAACACAAACAATTAAGAACAGTTCATTCACTAGCTATACTTGACTATTTAAATCTAAATTTGCACAAAAGGTTTTTCCAAGTTTTAAAAACTAAAAACAGGTGCATAAGACTCTTAATTGGACATATAATCTACAACTTAAACAAGCTTTAAAGAAAATTGGCTAATGAGCTTTTTTTAACAAACTTTGAAACTGCATATTTGAAATTAAGATAAAACAGCTAGACTACTTAGGAAAAACTTAATCAAAGCTTATTAAAACTAAACCTAAGACTTACTTTGAGCTTATTAAACTAACTTAATACCTAAATGCAACCCAAGCAGTTTTAAAGTTTTAACTAGGTTAAAACTGCTTGTGCCAAACACTTCTTTAAACCTTTGAAAACCTTATTTTAGGCTAAACAAACTTAATTAAGATATTATTATTAAAAACAGATTATGAACTATGATTATAAATGACAATTAAGCAGAAATCAAAGAGAATTAAGCACTATTCTATAAGCTATACTAATAAGCTAGTTTAAACTAAAACTTCAACAGATTCTATAAAAACTTAAACTAGGCTATTTTAAACTTAAAACTAAGCATATTGAGTTAACTTAAAACAAAATAAGCATAAATAAGCAATAAAAAGCACAGATTAAGCACTAATAAGAAGAATTATAAGCAGAACAGAAAAAAACTTAATAAAGTAAAAGAGAGAGTGTACCTTAGTCCTCTGCTTAAACAAGGACATAAATGCTCAAAAGAGCTTATCAACTAGCTCTAGCTTATCAGAGATAAGCTGGTAATACCCATAAGCTCTTCCATTATTGGCTTAAAATCCAAATAGCTTAAAACCATAAAACTTCACCAATTTGAAATAGAACATGAACAGCTTGTATAAATAAGCTTGAAAAGCTTATTTATACAAGTAAACACTTTTTTGGTTAAAAACAACTTTTGATATCTTAAGAACAGCTTAATAAGTTTTGAATGAATAAGTAAAAATAAAATAGGACAATTTAAGATAAAATGACTTTTATTAATTCATAAAAAGAAGATTACAAAGCTTGATACAATAAGCTGAATTACACTAATAAGCTATAAAAAGCTATACTACACTACTCCTACTCCTAATCTAGATTATACTACTACTACACTAGATGCCTTTCACCGTGTGATCACTCCTTTATTTATAGTGATGTGAGGAAGGATCCAGAACTTGATGAGCGTCCCATCTTCATCTTTCTAAGCCCTTAGATCAAAACAAATCCATCTGATCCCTTGGATCATGTAGCCACGTCCTCTCCTCCAATCATTGTGCTCAGGATCGCCAGCGTGGCTAAAATGATGTCAGACGTGTCAGCGTAGCCTTCTAGAAGCACTTTGAGGCGTGGGAGTGAAGGATTTAACCCTGAGTGTTTGTTACTCTGTGTAAATGTAATGGAGGGAAAGAAGGTAAAAGATAAACAATGAATCTTCCTTTGACCCGTTTTGTTTTATAAGTTTGATCGGGTCAAGGTTATAAAAAGGTGTTAGGCTTTGACTTGTTTATGGTTTGGGCTTGGATTTTATGGAATGGATTTAGGATTTATAAATGGGTTAAGGCTTATGGTTAATATAGATACAAGATTAGTGGGCTGACCCGGCCCAATAAAATGGGTACGGGTTAGCCCATTAATAATGTATACGCCTTCGGCTTTGATTTCTTGCACTCTTTCCATTCTCGTGCTCGGTTTTGTCCGTTTTGCTTCGTTTTTGTCCTTTTTGTGATATATCCATACCTGCAAGACACAATTCACGAAATACACATATACAATGCATTATTTGTATATTTTTGGTCATTATTGGTCTTTTTAGCTCGTTTTATTAGGTAAAAGGTAAGTGTATTTAAGCACATACCAGTCATCTAAAAAACCTACCCTCTTTACATTTATGATTTATGTGTATATAATGTTTATATAGTAGATCACCATCTAGGAAATATATTAAGATGTGAAATGGATTTTTACACTTGATCATGGTTTGAAATACTTGTTCATATGTTATATTGATATTAAAAACATGTTGGAATGAAAGTATATACATTATACAAGTGTGGATTAATTTATAAAATTATATATAAATTATATGTTTAAAAGTTTATTTATTAAAGTTTATAAATAAATGTAAGGACTTGTTGTTCTTGGACAAATGATGAACTAAAGGACTTAAAATACATGAGACTTGTAGTATAAAGTGTTGTAGAGGACTTGTAGCAAATTAACTAAGCTAAAAACTTATAAAAATAATTTTTATAAACATTTTAACCCAATGATCAAAATTTTTTGTTTTAAATTAAAAAATAAAGTATTTATTTTATATTATATTAAAATACTACATGTTATGAGGATCGTAAGCATTTAAAGAACACGAAAAAATGAGCTATAACGAAGAAGTTATGTTGTTTGCAAGTTTACGATAATTAAATATATAAAAAGTGTTTTTATAAAAGTAATTTTATAAAAATAAGTTACTGTTCACATC